>WBMZ01004648.1:308361-574825 GCA_013400975.1 Atrichornis clamosus | reverse complement strand
CAGGCTCAAACCATAACAACTGTCTTCATCTTAATCCATGAGATTTCTCACTTTTGCTCTTCTGACCCTCTTCCCCATTCCAGCAGGGAGGGGAGGACAGGGAGGCAGTGAGTGAACTGCAACTCACTAAGCAGTTGCTGTCTGTGTTTAAATGATGACACCCTGTTTGCTACACTCCGGGTCAGGTGAGACTGAATCCAGTGGGGAGAGAGGTGATTCCCTCCTGGAGAAGAGGCCTCTGCTCAGCTCAGGGAGGATCTGGAGTGTAAAGTGAGAAGAAAAAAAAATATTAAAAACTTAGCAAATAGGGAAAATTCTGAATGAGAAAAGACCAACTGACTTCTAAGATAAACAAAGATTAAAAAAATCCAAGAAAACACAAAAAGTCCCACAAATAAACTAACAAAAAGCAGAACCATACAACCATCCTTTTAATATTCGTGGTCCATTAGATGGCTTTGAAGTATTAATTTATGAAGAATATGCAGCCAGATGGAATAAAATTTCTGGATGTCCCATTTTCTTGGCTGAATGCCTTATGGAACTATTCAGCCTCCAAAACCATCAGCGTTTGGTTTCTCCACTGATAGAATGAAAGTTACTGGAGGAAATTCTTGATGGAGGCATGCTTCCTTACAAATTTGCTACATTCTTCAGTCAGTACTAACATTTTTCTTACTAAAATAAATCAGCTTCTCTAAATTAATTGATTTCCATATCTAAAATCACAGCTTCTATTTTCTTCAACTCATTCGTCACAAGCTTCTTCTGCCCCTATTTTTCTCTCCTCAGAGGACCTTGCCAATTTCTATTGAGAGAAAGGAGATAAAGTGTGTGTCTGTTCTCTTTCTTTTTTCTTCTTCTCACCCTCTCATGTTTCTCCAGTGTTGAAAATGAATAAGCTTCTGTTCTCCTCTTCTCCACAAAGTGGTCTAAAGAGTCTCATACCATCTCCTTACCTCACATGGAGACACTAATGAGCTCTTTGACCTCTGTTTCTTGTCTCACATTACAAATATGGTCTATATTTTTCCATTCTTATAAAAAGAAAAAGATATTTTCAAACACACACTTGCATTTGCACTTTTCTTCTTATCCATTTCCCTTGCTTTGTTTTTTTTTTTAATGCAAAGCTAATTTAATTCTCATTTCCATCAAAAACCCATTCATGGGTAGCTGCTGTGTTCTGCAGTGCATAAATGCCCTAGTACCTTTTCCATTTCCAATGGTAAATACCAGAACCAATCTCATTCCCCGCTCTGACTGCCACCAGCAGTCATCCATCTTCAACATTGTGTTGCTTTTTTCTTAAAACAGTGTCCTCTTTTTCTGTGGTGACTCTCTCTTCTTCTAATCCTCAGTTGCCGTGTCCTGCCTTTTCATGCCTTATTCTCCTCTCTCTGTGTGCTTCACGTTATCTGCCTGTGGTCCTTCTTCATCATCTAAACATGGTTAATATTATCCGTATTAATTCAACCAGAATACACCAACCTGCCTCTTCACAGCAGAGCAATTTCTTTCTGTCTAAAGCAAGATTTTAATGTGTTTCTCCAATATTATCTTGTGATTATCTAGTCACCTCATCTAGCGCAAGACTTCTAAACAAATCTTTTAAGGAATATTGAAAGTACTTTTGTTCTTCCTTTCTAAAGCTCGATGCCAGGGGAAGTGTTTGTGTCTGTCATTCAATGTACCTGACTCAGATATCCTCTGTAGGCACTCAGGTATAGGTTACATTTAAATAGTGTGTCTTCCTTTTTTACACTATCTTTAAAATGCAGCTTTTTCATTAATTTCTACTTCTTGTAATACAATCATTTTAGATGGTATTTGACTGATTTCAATCACCTATATGCAGTAGAGACATCTGCATCTGTGTTCTTTTTTTGGATTCCTTCTTATTCAGTGTAGAAAATTAGTTATTATAGAGTGCAAATTTTGCTAAAATAGACATCCAATCAATTTTTTTTTACATTTTTCCCCAAAAGTTCCTGTATCTTGGAGGACTAGCTCATATGTAAATATTCATGCTGCAGTAGTCTAAAATTAGCTGAAATCAATCTTGTCTCCTTTTTCCTTTCTCTCTTTAGCTTTGTAATTTCTTTCCTTTAGCTCTTACCAAAAGCAAACTATTCCCACTTAAAGTCCACTTGAAAATAGAGACCCAGGTTCATTTCCCCAGGCTGTAACTTTGACTATATCATTCACACTTACACATCCCTTCACTACCTATATCTTTCATTTGAAATCAAGTTTATGCTACTTATCTTTCTCACAGTATTTCATCTTTCATTTACTGTTCAGACTGACAGCCACATACGGCCATTGCTGTAGCTCCATATTGTTTACTGAAAGATATTTTTGAACAAACATATGTATAGTTCCTCCCAAGCTGTCCTGCATATTTAAGGAAATATTCTCATTTACATCTGCCATGCTGTAGAAATTAGATTTTTACAAAACCCCACCAAGTATCTTCTTTCCTGTGACACTTACAAGAAGCTTGTCAAGTGCTTGGCTTCTGAATCATTGAGGCTCTTGATCTGGATGCTCAGCCACAATACTATTTCTTTTCCTCCTTAGTGTCATTGCCATGAAAATAATATTTTTGAGCAAGAACTGCTTACAACATGTGTTTGCACAGTACTTAGCATAAACACATGTCCGACTATGAATAAATATTCTAAATGCTAGAAAAATTTAAACAAATAATAATAACAGCAATATGAGATATTTTCGTAACAAAATATTTATTATTTAAATTATCTCTAAGTCTCAAATGAACAGAATGCACCCTTTCTTTGTTACTTCGAAAATCCACTGTGAATATAATTTTTATAGTTCTTCAGTGGAAGAAAAGACTATTATTGTTCAATAAGTATAGCCATATACAATACTCAATTCTTGTAGAATAAGAAGGACAAGCCTGCATTTTTGACTGAATTTTTCACCTGTCTCTTTTGGGAATGGCAAGCCATTTACAGTAATTCAGGAGCATTCCTGCCAGATAACTTGGGAGTGACAGAACTGGATTATGTGTTATATTGTAGGTCACACAGACATAAGAAAATTCACCCCAGTATTTTTTTTTCCAGTCAGTTCTAATGTTCCCAGCTTGTATACTTTGACTTTCGTATATTTACTTTGTTTATGTACGTTTTTTAATTTTTTAAATTTGTATTTGTTATTTATTTACTAATTTGTATTGTACTAATGTATTACAATAAGTGTAATATTGTAATAAATTTTATGTATTTATTAATTTGTATTTTTTCATATTTGTATTTGTTTCATATTTAAATAGACTCTGCATTGAGTTAATTAAGTATAGTTAAAGCTGAATTTTAAGAAAAGAAATCAGATTAGTGGTACTGTGTAATTTCAGGTTAACAGAGGAGATATACAGCTGTTGATATTTTTAGTGCATTTAATGTTTTTAAGGATCTATTTCGGTTTTTTCTTTACTCTGTGTAGTGAATAATTCTGTGTCTGGTAGATACTAATGAACAAAGGTGATGCATATTGTGCTATTTTTTATATTCTCAATGGTCAGGAAGGCATTTATCTTTTAACTTATTATTTGCCTTTTCAGTTTATTTATATAATCTCCAGACATATACAGAAATAAATTTTCCCATCAAGTTTTACAACCTAGGATGCAAAAAGCTGTCACTATATTTCATTAAGTTCAGATCCACCTCATAGAGTTGAGACCTGAATTTTCAGTGACTGAGTGCAGCTGAAAGAACATCACAAATTAGCCTAGCGAGCCAGTGCACATTTTTAATATGTATTTATTTCCATAAATGTAAGTGCTGAGCAGCTGACTTCATTAAAATTATGGCATATTACATTTAGGATCTCTATTTGCATATTTTCTGCAAGCTGAAGTATTGCTTTTTGAAGTGCCATTTTAGGCAATTTTTGCAGAGTGACAGATACAGATTTTCATTAGGATCACAGCAAGCTGTTGGCTAAGATTTAAACTCTAGAGAACAAGCCCCACTAGAACTACATAAAAATATGTTAAATTACTATCAGGGTTGTGGAAGCATGAATTCCACAAGAAAAAGAAAATTAATATAGATATTCAAGGTTATGACCCCCTGGGATATAGATTTTGGAGAAAATAAATAAACCACCAAAACCCCAAACCTTCAAAGTTGAGAACTATTTTGTTTACAAGGCAAAAAAAAAGATAAGGAAATATTTTATCTTGCTTTGATCTAATTGCGTGTTTATAGAAAAAAAATCTTAGTAGGATATAAAAACCAGAAAACAATCACCTGAAATACTAGTGAGATTGTGCTATGCCCTTCTTTCTAAACTCGTAAACCCCTGCTTTTCACTCAATGATATGACTTTTTATTCTTTGCTACGTTCATGTATTCTCATTAGTCTCATAATCCAGGTGCATAGTTCTGTCTCAAGGGAGACCTCCACTCATGTTTTCTCTGCCCTCTGTTTTCAAACGGGGAAATGAGCATAATTGATAGCTGTGCTTAGCTCCCTTTGAAGCTCTTGAGTACAGAATCAAGTGGGAAAAAAAAGAACAAAAAAAGAGGTGGTTTGTACGTTTATGGGGGAAAGGAGACTGCAGAAGGACAAAGGAAGAAGGAAAGCTGGAAGATGAAGGAAAAAATGGAAGAAAATCATGAGGGAACTGCTGCTGAAGATAAAATGCAGTATAGTATCAGATTGCAAGAACAGAGGGACAGAAGTATGAGTGAGTTCCAAAAGTCACTACCTCTAGAGAGCTTGTGTCACAGATGCTGCTGCTGATGCTGAAGAATAGGATTTAGACATCCATCAAAAGCCTGGTGTTGTCCTGGTGGGAAAACAAATAGTTCAACATATTGCTCATCTAAACCAAAGTTACCCTATAAAGACTTAGAAGGTTGGGAAACTTGGGACCCATGAAGGATTCTCTCCATTCTCTCACTCTCTCAGTTCTCTGCCTCTCTCTTTCCTGCTCTCTTTCTTTATATCTATGAATGTCAAATATATATATAATTATAAACAATAACTCTACAGTACACATAGTGTGTATGTGTGTATGTATGAATAGGTATAGGAAGGTTCAAAGTGTGTATGTGTGTGTATATTCACACACATATGCATCTATTGTATGTATGTATATGTATATATGTGTAGTCTTTTTAAGACAGACTGAACTAAAGGAAAATCTTATTTAGGAGCTGGCTGAATTCCAAAGTGACATTGCATGCAATAACTTCATGCAGGTGTGCACTCATAAACACACTGTTTTAATGTTCAAATGCAAAGTATAGGTCAATGTCATAATTTATTGATGATGTCTATCAGAATTGAAAACATTTCCAGAAGGCTAAAAAAATCAAGTAACCTTGAAAGGTTTGGAATTCAAGTTGGATCTATAACCAGTGTAATTAACCAGTATAGCTATTCAACAGCATTTTTTAAATGGGCTTAGATGTGAAATCAGTTTTCTCCTCTTTTGTCTTTCCAGTGAGAAACAAGAAGGATTAGACAGGCTTTGGACAGAATTATTATAAAACACAACAGATCTGAGGTTCTTTCATCTTCATCTAAGAAGATCTCTAGCCTGGACACAACTGGGAAGTATAAGGTTCTTCCTGCTTCTAAAGTAGTCCTTGTATATTAATCTCTTGGGCATGGCATGAATAAAGAGGAGTCAAAGTCCAGTTCTCACTTTAACATTACTGCTGTTGGATTCTTTTGAAACAAATTAAGATCATTACATTCAAGGCCAAGATTTTATGTCTGTCTTGACTGACACTTGGAAGATCTGTTTCTTAACTGGATAGAGCTCGTAAAGAAAATTCTTTCTTATAGTGTTTAGTTTTGCAAGTGAAGTGATGAATTTTCCTAACTTTGTTTCTGGATTTGAATAGCTGCTAAAACACTAGATATTCACCTCATTCTTCTTCTCTTCTCTTTTATAATGCCATAAAAATTTTATGAATTATTAATGAGGATCTAGACTTCTGACCTTTGATACTTGGCTGAGGACAAATTTATCAAAGCAGAGCAGTGATAGAGCCAATTGGAGTCTGTTGAGGTGCAAAGATTTGTATTCTGTGTCATTAAAAAAAAGCAATAAAAAGAACTGCTGTTTGTGCCTTTGTTCTTAAAAATATATTACAAAATCATCCGTGCTGGCCCAACAAAACCCAATCAGTGGTGGAGCTGCTGACATTGCTCCAGTCTAGTTCAAGGAAGATTCTGTAACGTAACACAGAAGGAGGCAGAGGAGAGGCTGGTGCACTCTTTACAATATTCTTTCATTTTTTCCCTCAAAAACTGTGAGAGGTACTTAGTCTAGATCCATAATTTTCCACAGGCCCATAAAATAAGTTCTGCTTTATGACAAGACTGCTGACCAGAACCTCATGAAGTTTAACAAGGGGAAGTGCAAAGTCCTGCCACTGGGGAGGAATAACCCCACGCAGCAACTGTATGCTGGGGGTTGACGGGCTGCAAAACAACTTTACAGAACGTGACCCGGGTTCAGGTGGCCAGCAGGTTCAGTGTGAGCTGTAATAACATGCAAATGCAACCAAGAAGGCCAAGAGCATCCCAGGATGCATGAGAAGGAAGAGGTCAAGGGTTGTGATCCTTTCCCCCTAACTTGGTGCTGATGAAGCACAGCTGGAGCGCCGAGTCCATTTCTGGGCTCCACAGCACAGGAGACACAGGCATATAGGAGCAAGTCCTACAGAGGACCACAAGGATGGTTATTAGGAGATATACAAGGAAAGATTGAGATATCTGAGACTGTTTGGGCTGTAGGCAGGGAGGCTCAGAAGGATCTTAACAATGCTTATAAACACCCTTGTGTAGGGACGTACATAGTGTTGGGTAATCTGCTCTGGCTGATCCTCCTTTGAGAGGGATGTTTAGACTAGGAAATCTCCAAAGGTCATTTGCCATAAGAACTGGTCTGTGATCCTGTGATCCTGGATCATCTATCCAGGAAACACTGATGGAAGCCCTCCTCGCATCCCTCTTGTGGTATGACTAGGGCACGTTGGCAATGTAGAAAATATCACAGAATCACAGAATATTCTGAGTTGGAAGGGACTCACAAGGATCACTGAGACCAATTCTTCAGTGAATGGCCAGTACGGGGATCAAACCCACAACCTTGGCATTACTAGCACCATGCTCTAACCCATGGAGCTGAGCTCAGAGTCACCATTCCCTCATTTCTCCTTCCCTCCCAGGTGTGGACAGGGCACTGCAGTGTGTAGTGTGTTTATCAGTGGTTTTCAGAGGCTAATGAAAAGGTTAGCATCACAGCAGGAGGGTCACAGCCTTTTATTTGTGCGTCAGTGGTGTCAGAGGTCAGCTGGCTGGAGGGGGAAACCAGCCATGCTCAGAATGAAATCACTCCCACTGAGTTGAGGGTAACCCTCCCACCAGGTGAGCCACATCAGTCCCTAGACAGTGCAACCCTCATAATTTTCTGTGTTGCTAGGTGAATAGATACGTAGACATGGTGGTATAAAGGTAAAAACGTGTTCCTTTACAGATATGCAAAAGTGAATAATAGAATAATATGTTGCACGGTAATTTATATGTCTAGGATTTTGAACCCTTTTCTCTCTTTGAATAAGGAAGAGTAATTTTAACAGATTGTCACAACAGTTTGAGATGAGGTGCCTTCTAACATTCCACTAGTACAGTTTTGTGAGGAAACTACCCAAGGGTTTGGAACTGGGATACTAGAAGTGACTTTTCTCTTGTCCTTATTAGGTAGCTGGAAGGAGATTACAGTATATAGTGTAAATTTAATGTCACCCTGGCAGGAGGTGGCAGGTTAGGAATCCTGTCAGTCACTGATTTACTGCTTAACAGTAGGGAAAGGCTTTAGAACAAACCCTGTAGGAGCATTATAAGCACTTTTTTTATTGTCAAGATGTCAGAACACAACACGGGGTAGCCACTAAGCTTAAAAGTGATTCATGAAAAATAGACCACCTGGAGGTTATCTTATTTTTATCATTTTAAAAGGACATGAAAAGATCATTTTTGTCATATCTTTTTCCTGGTCAGTAAACAAATCCACAGAGGGCCAATTTACTCATAAAAGGGCCATTGATGTTATGAAATTGTTCTAATTTCTAATGTTGCATGTCATTTGTTGCTGTTACTTAAAATGATCTGTGGTACACATTGCTACGTAACTGTCTCTCCACTCTCACCAAATTTTTAATTTCCACATTCAAAAAGCTGAATTTTCTCCAAGCTGCAGGAAGTATTCAGAATCTGCTAAATATTTTAATGTCAAGAGATGGAGACTTGTAAAGGAGAGTGTTGTTAAAGACTGTGACATTTTATACTAATTTTCCATCAGTGGTTATGGCTTCAGAAAACTGTAATTTAAGACATTTTAAATCCTAATACTAATCATACAAAGTAATTGCACTTTCTATATAGAACCAACAATAAAAATAACCTTTGTCAAGACTAAAAAGCTAGTAGTAGAACTTACAAATTGACAATTTCTGTGTGACTAGATTAATACAAAAAAAATCCTCAAGACCTCAAGGAAAGCTATGTTTAATGTCAAGGTCAGGACTCAAACATAAAAGCAACATAAAACAAAGCAGGGTATTATTTTTAGCAATAATAGTACCTTGTCCAGAGCTGCACTTAAAGCTGGTGTAAATACGATATGGTCTGCCTTCCTGTTTTCCTTCATATGGTTGGTTTGGGGTTTTTTTATATCTATTTAACTGAAAAGTGCAGCTTAGTTTTGCTACATTGTGTAGCTCTTCTTTCGGATGGAAGTGGCTTAGATTAACTGTGAAAACATTTTGCAAATCTGTACCATGAAGAGTCCAACAGAAACTATTTTCAGAATCTAAAATATTTGCACTGAAACAAACACCATTTAAATTTATGATTTCCATGGAAAAGCGTCCTTGAGTTGTACGTGGTATGAAACAAGGCCTGGCTCAAGCTTCCCAGCAATACATACCAATTTTACAAAGCCAGGGAGAAGAAAGAAGGGGAGACAGGGCGATCAGAGTCTATTCACATTTGGCAAAGAAAAGCATCAGGATAGGAGTTGGTTGTCAGAGACCTGGGCTGGAAGGACCCTGCAGAACAAGGCTTGATTTTGTTCTCCGCCTGAGAGGCTGGAAGAGCTTGGGATCCGGCAGCTGTTTCTCAAATGGGACAACATTGCTTCTACTCCCCAGGTGGTACTAGATGCTACCTCAGTAGTCACAGAGGTGGAGTTTCCTAGGGCTAAAGCACAAAGAAAGTAGGACGCATGACAGTTTTTGCCTTCAAGACAGAGGAAAAAGACAATTTTCTGTTAATTGAAGAAATATACCTACCTTTTCTTTAGGACTTACGCAGAATGCTATCTTGGCTTTTGTACTCCCAGAAGAAATGCCTTTTTTCTTGTGATACTGGATAGAGGGACTAGACCATTCATTGCCAATGCACATGAGAAAAACCTCTTAAAATTACCAGAAATAAATTGATAGTTTGTTCTCAGGGCAGTTTCTTCTCAGAAACGTAGATGCAGAAAACTTGGATATTACAGGAGTCTGGACACATTTTTATATCTATATGTGATTTGAAGTCTAGATACAGAATTACTCAGTTTTGTCTGTTCGAAGGCCACACTATACATTAGGAAATCAGCACAACTCTATGAGGAAGTCAAGGGGAGCATGTGCAGGGACGGGCTGTAGCACCTGCTGCCTGCCCTGCTCAACTCGGGGAGATGCTGCTATGGGAAATCAGCCAGGCAAGTAGAGGTGAGGGGGACTGCTCTTATGGTCTGTGCCAAAGAACCTTTTAAGGGCCTGTTGACTATATTCCAGTCATAGGTATTATTTTTAATCTTGACCCAACATTAAAAGTGACAGGAATTAAAACCTCTCTTTGGACTTGTATTACTTTTTGTCACTTTTTCTTTTATAAGAAATCTTTCTTACTTTTTCCTTCCTTATTATAACCAATATGCAGGCTTTAAAATGTTTATGGAAGCAAGAGACTATTTTTTCTAGTGCAAGAAATGATAAGTATAAACCAGTCTGTCTAATCTGCTGCTCTGTTGCTGTTGTGAGCTGAGGAAACACTGGGCAGAGAATTATCTTCTTTGTACCAAGGACATCACATTTTAGTGATCTTTTTATTCTCAGAAACAGAGTTTTAAACAGAATGGGACAAACATTCTGTCCACCTAGTTTGCTTTTCCAATTGAAAGTCTAAATTTTCTGAGTATCTTTTCTCAATTTCTGTTAAGTAATAGTATAAGACCTTTTTAGGTTGTTCTTACTTTTCAGAAATAGTCCCTCTTCCTGCCCTGACTCCCACGTTTCCAGTCAAGTGTAATCATACAGCCAGTACAGGAGCAGAGAAATGTTTTAAGATTAAAAGCTACTAACATGCAAGTGTTTGTCAGTGCTATAACTGTCCTCATTTAATTTAAATCCTACAAAAGTTGTTAGTTTTTCTACATTATTCAAACTCCAAAGGAACTTTTGGACATCCAATAATGTACTAAAGCAAAGCCTAGAAGAACAGTAATCATGCAGCTTTAGAAGTGTTGAGAAAAAGAAATTGTCAACTGGTTATAGATATATCTGTCGGAAATGGCATAGAGTGTATTTTTCTTATCATTTGTACCCCCAATGACAGCTATATTCCATTTCTGTTGCTACACGGGACCATGGTTAGTGAGTATAGGAGTATTTATCTCTGAAAGGCTATGCACCATGGTCATTGGTGTCGTTATCAAGCAAGTTTATCACAATGCAAGCACATATAAAAGTGTTTAGAGTTGTATTCTAAAGGTTGAGCACTTCTCCTAAGAAGATGGTCTGAGGGAGCTGGAGTTGTTCAGGCTGGAGAAGAAAAGGCTCTGGGGAGGCCTTAAAGCAGCGACCTAAAGGTACAAGAAAGCTGGAGATGGACTCTAAAATGGCATGTATTGGTAGAGTAAGTGTGAATGGCTTTAGCTGAAAGAATGTTTTATTTGATACTAGGAAGAATTCTTGACTGTGAGAGTGGTAAGACCTCGGACCAGTTTGCCTAGAGAGGTTGTGTATGCCGCATCCCCGGTAGTGTTTAAGGCTGGGTTGGATGGGGCTTTGAGCAACATGGTCAAGTGGAAGGTGTCCCTGCCCATGGCAGGGGGATTGGAACTAGATGACTTTTAAGGTCCCTTCCAACTCAAACCCTCTTATGATTCTGTGAATTCTTAAATCTCCTGAAAAAGAAGACATATTTATATATTTTATACATTATGGAAACAAACTTTTATTGTTAAAATTTTGTGGCATGTTTGATTACTTAGCATTCACCTATTGTACCACTCTACAGACAGAATTTTGTCTAGTTATCTGATGTTCTCTAGTGAGCTTGTATAAAGATGTTTTTTCATTACAGTATGAAGATTTGATCTCTAGAACTTTTTATATCTAGTCTTTTCTTACCATTTTGCTACTGAATCACTGCGATCAAATTATCCCCTTATTACTTTTTAACTTAGTTTTTTTGTGAGCAAAAGATATGTAACTCTTTGAGTGTATCACAGTAGACCATTTTACAGTCCTTAAATAATTTTTGTTGATTTTATACATACCATGTGTGGGTATTTTGGTAAGAATTCTTTGTAGAACAAATGTAAATGTCTTGTAGAAGTATATATGCAATTATTCCAGAAACCATGAATTTTTTTTTTAAGCAATACCAGTCATTATCTACTGTCTGACTAAACTGAACACATAAAAACATACATATGATTCCTACAGCATGATTACATTTTTATCCATCTAGTGAAGATTGAATTTTTTTCATTACTTTTATTTTCAGCCTTATTTCAGCCCAAGAAATAAGAGAGTGTTTTTTAGAAACTGTAATTAAGAAAGTATAAGGAGATTATGTGCAAAGAATTTGTTGCACATCATTTCTCTAAATATACTGTTGTAATATTTTGCAAGCTATTTGTAAAACACTGATGACATATTACTTATCTTTCTGTGCATAAATATATCCTCTTTGTCATATAATTCTCTTTGTTATATATTTCTGTTGTAAGAGCAATTTACTAGCTTTTAAGATAACTATAAAACATCATAACAAGTATTAAATTAAAATAGAAAACATTAAAAATTTCAGTTGTCTTATATTTCTCTGAAAAAAAGGCAGAAAGTCAACAATATAAATGAAACTAATCTGTCAAACAACTTGCATTTATCAATACGTTTATTATTCAGATTGATAAGCATATTTATGAAAACTGCTTTTTAATAAAGGAAATTATTTTTAAGAAGTAGGAGAAAAACAGAGCAACAAATGGGGTAAAATGTACCTAAAGTAGAAAAAGAGGAAGTAGCTCTCTGTCAGTCTTTGCAGAGGTTTCAAAATGGTACTGGAGATTGCACAGGTCTCGTCCAGTGTGTCCTCAGGACTTGTTTTGTCAGTTTAGATCAGACCCAATACTTATAAAAGAGGAATCAATCAATATGAGTCGAACTTTATGTAGAAAGAAGACAGAGTAAGATATACAGAGAGATCAGGGATTAGAAAAATTCACATACAAAACTACTCAGCTCACCATGCCTCTTTCTCAGTTCTCTCAAATCAAGGTGTCCTGTGTTGTCCTGTCTCCTCTGTGTTCAGTCAGCTGACCAGCATAGCTTCCACAACTTTATCATTAAAGCTTTTTATAGTACAGAGCTTTCTCTCACCATTATCTGTTCTTTAATGTGCAATGAGTGTTCATGTTAAAATATGCAATAAGCAGCTGCCTTCAATGAACAGGCAGGTTCAGGGAATTTGTCAAATCTATTTCAATTGGTTGAGAAAGGATCCATTTTTGTACTGTAACTCTACAGCTTACTAACCGGTAATCCAGAAAATAACTTTTTTTTTTTTTTTTTGTCTGAGACAGAAGCATTTATGCAAGAGAGTCAAGAAAAAAGCATCAACAGTAGTTCAAATGCTGCTCCTGTTCCTTGCAGTGTGTTTAGTTCTTCACACCTGCTGTTGACTCTAGCTGAGAACTTTCATGTTAGGGTGAAAGAGCAAAGAGAAGAGACACAAGGCAGCTCTAGGGAAGGCTTTGGTATAGGGAAAGGAAGAAGGACTGACTGAGAACAAGATCGAAGATTTCATCTGACTTAATACAACAAAAAGCTTGTGATTGCTAGCTATGATATGAGGCAAGTCCTTCTTCTTCCCTCTTTCTACAGAAAATCCACCTAGGCTGGTCAGAGCTTAACAGGGAAATATTTCTTATTCCACATAGGTTTATCATTATTCCTCATTAACACTATGGGACCAACTGAGCTTCAGGATCATCTTGTAGATACTTAGCGAAAAGGGAAAAAACCTGTCTTGCAGAGACTTTTAAGTATATAGCTGATTGCAGCAACTCACAAGTCTCCAACTGTCCTTACCAGTTTTCTATTTATTTAAATAAAGGCATCATTGTAAAATAGAGTTCTAGTGAGTCTAGACATAGTTGTCATTGACAGTTAAATCATTCCAGGTGGGTTGCATTTTTAGATGAGAGCTGTTTGAAATCACAGGTTAGCAAATACCAGGAAGTCTTTATTAATCTATGGGGAAACAGGACAACACTGAGGAAACTGGTTCTTCCTAAAATACACAGTACATCTTTTGCACAGCTAAGCTTGAAGCCATTCCTGGTATAGTGCTTTATTAATGCAGGGGCAACTTCTCTATTTTACCTGGTCTGGAAACCTGACTTGTAAGTTTCTTGCTGTATTGAAGTTACTTTCCCAAATTAGGATGCCTAGGAAGGATCAAAAACTATTGCAGTAGATTCTGATTTAAAAAAAAAAAAAAAAAAAAAGAAAAAAAGAGCTATTCTAAACTTGTGACAACAGACAAATGCCAGGAGAGAGGGACTTCTGTGTTCATTGAGGGCACTAGGAGCACAAGGAAACTGTAAAATAAAAAAAGTGTTGTGCAGTGCCTGGTAATCTCAGGTAACAACTTTTGTAGATATTCTTGATGTTGTAATCCTTGAGGCAATTGCTGTATTACATATTTCTACATGTACTGCTGAGTTTTAGGGAAAACAGCTCACAATATTTTGCTTTTCCAACATCTTTCCTTGTAGATATTTAGCTGGGAGAGAAAGATCATTTAAAAACATGTATTTCTAGGCTCATTAAATCTTTTAAAGCCAGACAGGAAGTAAACAAAACCTCAAAGACTATTAATGCTTTGGGGCCTACTTAACAGCACGTCTCATAATGAAATTCTAAACCAATATTTTTTTTTTAATCTGCCTTGCTTTGTGGGCCTTCTCCCCCCTCTCTTGAACAGTCTTTATCATGCTGATAAATTGGCTACTTTTAATGAAAACTATCACAGAGGACTGCACAGGTTGAGTGTTGAGCTCAACTAAGAGCACTGAATGACTTGAGAGGCAAATCTTACTTATAGATATGCTTTACCCAAGTACTTCATATTCAGAAAAAAGTAGTATTTTAAATATTTGAGATGGGGTTTGAGAGGTATGTAGGAAATATGAACACCCACTTGTACAAAAAGGGATTGCTGGTGATTATGCTCTTAGCATGCAAATCTCTTATGCAGATCTGAAAATACCATTTTGACACTCTGCAATATTGCAGTCATCTTCTGATATTTTTAAAACTGTAAACTAATATATTATTTTTGAAAAAAAAAGTTAATGTGATGGCAATTACATGCATCAGTCCAATGGTTTTTTGAGCACCTGGAGGTCCCTCCTAGGTATTACCTTTCTGTTTTCTCTTTGTTTCTAATGAAGATTATCTGGTTATGAAAAGGTAGAATGAATTTAATGTTGATGAGAGACTATGACAGTCATGAAAGGGGAATAAAATGAAATGTTTCAGAAAGTGTTAGTGATCTGTGATCTAAATCAACAATGCTCTTCCAGAATAATGCTGTTGACAAACTTTCCAGAAATCTATTCTGTTATAATAAGTTAGTGTGATCCAGATATTTTTCAAATTTGTTCTTCCTCTTTATCAGAGTAATTCTTAACAATATTCTCTCCCACCTAATCTTTCTTTCACCTCCTTCCTGATTTTGGTGGTGCCTGTGGCCATGCATTCTGTGCCTCCATTTCTGCTAATGAACATGCTGTCCAGGCTGCTGCAGGCTCTGTCACCACACCTGCCCACTCCTGCCCCTGCTCTCCCACCCCACAGATTCATGATGTGGTGGTGTGGCTCCCTCTTGGCAGACTCCCAGCTTTAGTACAAGGCAGAAGTTACCGGGTCTTGCTGAGTTCAGGATTCAGAGAAACAGCTCATTATTGCAAGAGGTAGTTCCTGCCGGTTGCTGCTGAGCTCAGGGGAGGGGAAGCTATGGCATTCACTCTCTCGGGGAGGAGTACTGTTTCTTCCCTCTATATCAGTTTCTAGCAGCATTGACTGATTTCAGATCTCAGTGGGAGCTTTAAGGCAGGAGTGACTGCATTTCAGTGTGCTGAGGTACTTCTCTGACTGGTCTTCCTCTGATAAAGTCTTGTAGGTGGATTTTTCCTCCCTTGCCTCTATTTACAGTATCCAAGTAAAAATATGGTTAACTTTAGGGGAAAAAAAAGTTGTGGACATAGGTATAACATGCTTGTACTTACTGCTGAGAACTGAGCAGTGGTCAGACTCTCAGATATGACATGTAGGCAGCAACCTGCAAGATAATGTAAGAATTATACATGAATACAGATAATTTCAGGGAAAAAACTGCAGCACTCATGCTACCAGGAAAGGTGTAGCAGTGGTAATAAGAATCATCAGATAAATGCAGTGACTATGACTGCCAAGATTAAAACAAGGTGTATGTTGGATTTCATCAGTTATGTCTCAAATGAATTTTATTTTATAGATAAGATATATATAGAATGGAAAAAAAAAATTGTGTCCTATGGTAGGCTGCGGATTAAATTTCACTTATGAAAAAAGAAGTTCCCATGTACAAAAAAATACCTGTGGCAGATGAGCGATATCAGTGTGTGTTTATTCAACTTCAGCCTCCACAAGAGAGGCTTCCTCCAGAATGCAGACACTGTAGCTCGTTCAAGTTCATCCTCTGCACATCCTCTGTGATTGTGGCTATGCTGTGAAGAATCACCCACAGACATTTGTATCAGCCTTGAGTCTCGGAGAAATAAGTCATGGATAAGAGATATAAAGAACCCTCGTTATCAAGGTAAATTTGAAATAGTCAAAATACTTTCAGTGTA
Source organism: Atrichornis clamosus (assembly GCA_013400975.1). NCBI lineage: Eukaryota > Metazoa > Chordata > Aves > Passeriformes > Menuridae > Atrichornis > Atrichornis clamosus. Next base: position 558,585 of record WBMZ01004648.1, on the reverse strand, counting down.
GTAGATAGAACTTTTCAGTGGAGTTATAAGAGCACAAGATACCTCAAATGCCAGGACATGAAAGCCAGCTTTGGCAAATGCAAATGGAAATATGCTGCACAGCACCCTGTAGTTAAGAGCACACCTGTAAAGACTCCTTACTCTAGCTATTAGGTTTACAAAGTTCTCCAGGTATTTAAAGAGAGGAAGCTTGAATGTGAAGAACCAGTAACAGCATTCAATTAGTAGAAGGTGGCTGGATAAACATTCCTGTTTATTCTCAAACAAGAATTTTCTACTTATTGTTCCAGAGTGAAGAGTGACAGGCAACATTTGTGACTATACTCTAAAGCAGCACTGGAAAAGGCACAAGTCCCAAAACGCCATTCTATTCTTCTGCAGAATTAATCTTCATATTATGAGGAATACTATTTCTTCTCAGGATTTGAAATATCAAATATATTATGTTGGTTTAAGTCTCAATTATCTTATTAAGGACTTTGCATAAAATAAAAAATGTTACTGTAGCATTTAAATGGCTGAATTTCTTTTTCTCATTCCTTTTAATTTTCACAAGTGGCTTTCATCACCAACCATTTTTGAGTGCAATAACTAGCAATTTTTTTTCTCTCATCCCTACACCACAAGAGGATAACAGCAAGGTGACACCAGCTTTTCTCTGAGCTTTGTAATACTCAGACTCTCTGACTTCTGATAATGAGATTTCCATGAACAACTGCTTCTGACCAATGATTGAGATTTCCAGCTTGTTTTGTCACTGAACATGTTTCTAGAAGGCAGGAGGAGAGGCTCTATTCTGGAGACCTGCTCTGGCATACAGAAAGAAGCTGGTCATGCCTCCTGACTTTCCTGGAGCACTTGGGAGGCCTAGAGTGATGCTTCAGGTTGCCCATCCTCAGTGTCTTCTTGCCACTGGAGTCACCTCGTCTTAGGTGGGATTTCACAGAAACATTGGACTTATTTTTTGGGAACTACAGAAATATGTGCAAAATGAATAACAGGGTTGATGTGCATAAGTAAATGCTGGACAAATATATTAAAAAATTGTGCTGGAAACAGTGTTGGTAATACAAGGTTGTTTTAGTTATTGCTGAGGAGTGATTACACAGCATCAAGGCCATTTCTGCATTTTTGATTGCAATGGAAAGCAGACATGTAGCCGTTTTGGTTACTATTATCTGTAGAAATATGGCAATATAAAAGCATAAAAATAACACTTCAAAAAAATTATAAGGAAAAGAAAGAAAGAGAAAGAAAATCTAAGAGTAGAAAAATAGCAGAGAGGAAAGATACCACTACTCATGGAATAAGAAGTGAGACTTGACTGTTGCAATTTCGATATTTATTTGTCTAAGTGATGGTTGCAGTATTGATCTGTTGGGGATGGGGAAAGCCCAAAACACAAAGTTCAATGGGTTAACCTAGCTTAGGTTTGCATAGGAAAACCTTGGTACCTCCTCTGGCAGAGGAGTTTTACACTGTGTGCTGCAAAGCTCTGGATCATGGCCAGTCCTCTGGTGGAAGGCCCTAGAAATGAGTCTGGGGGTGCTTTGGGGGTCTTTGATGATTTATTACACCTTCTAAGATGTGACAACGGCCTCTAATGTAGTTGAGTTGAGCCAGATATGCCCCATCAGAAGGGATGAAAATCTTCACTGTGAATGTCCCCGTACTTCTCCTGAGGGTAGCTTTCACACCTGAGCCACTTGTCTAAGGGAGGACACCATCATGATAAAAAGCATTATCCCACCTTGCAGGATTTGCTTCTTATCAGCCTCTTCCAGACCTGGCTCAAACCCCGGGTTGTAGCCCCGGATGGTGGGTGTTCACTGCCTCTGCCCCTGGGCTGTGACCCTGCACATCGTCAGGAAAGCACCTGCTGCTTTTGCAAATAGCCGATGGTTTGAGCCATTAACCATTGACATTGGTCTCTCACAGCAGGGGACATGGCCAGGACAGCTGACCAAAGGGATATTCTGTAGCATGTGGCGTCATGCTCAGCATACAAAACTGAGGAAGAAGGCATGGGTGGGGAGTTTGGAGTGATGCCTTTTGTGTTTCCAAATGAACATTACATGTGATGAAGCCCTGCTTTCCTGGAGATGGCTGAACACCACCTGCCCTTGGGAAGCAATGAATTAATTCCTTGTTCTTATTTGCTTGCATGTGCAGCTTCTGCTTTACTTATTAATCTATTTTTATCGCAACACAAGAGTTTTCTCACTTTTACTCCTCCAATTCTTTCCCTCATCCCACTGTGGGACAGTAAGGGAGTGGCAGTGTGGTGCCTAGTTTCTGGCTGAGGTTAAACCACAACAAACTACCTTCAGGTGTTCCTGATGCTTAGCTGATGTTATGACACCATCTCCACTTGTACATCTGGGCTATGAACTAAGTCAGGGAAACAATCCAGGTTCAGAAAATTTACTGATGTATTTTATAGTATTTTCCAAACTAGTATGATGTCGTGCTCCAGATCATAACGTCAACAACACAAACAGTTATTCTGGCATGAATGACAATGATCACGTGCTGCAGGAAAATATGTGGAGAAGATGAGTGCAAGGAAAAGTCTCAAGATAATATTGTTGGTGAAGACTTGTTTTCATGTAGCCTTAGTTTGTGTTGGAAGGGACCTAAAAGGTCATCTAGTCCAACCTCCCTGCAATGAGCAGGGACATATTCCACAGGGCTGAGAGCCCTGTCCAACCTGACCTTCAAACTTTCCAGGGGTTGGGCATCCACCACCTCCTTGAGTAACCTGTTCCTGAGTTTCATCAACCTCATTGTCAAAAAATGTCTTCCCTCTATTTAGCCTAAATCTACTCTCCCTTGGGTTGAAAACATTGCCTCTTGTCCTATTGCAACAGATCCTGCTAAGGAGTCTGTCCTGTTTTCTTACTTTAAGTGTTGTATGGCCACCATAAGGTCTCCCTGGAGACTTCTCTTCCTCAGCTTGAACAACCCTAACTCTCTCAGCCTTTCCTCATGGAAGAGGTGCTACAGCCCTCTGACAATCTTTGTGACCCTTCCCTGCACCCAGTCCAAGAGGTCTGTGTTGTTCCTGACCAGCTTAGCAGAGACAAAAGGAAACACTTTGACCAGTATAAAACTTTTTATTATAGAGACTGAATTGCAGTGCCCAACCTCTTGTGCTCTTGTGGTCAAGAGCATAAGAAATGTTGTAGATGCTGAGTGCCCTCACGGTAACTTAAATAGAGATCAGAAATGGCAATGCTTTAGATTACCATTAATCATTTAGCTGTGGGAAGAAGGAAATTTTCTTCCACATACTATTTTTTTTTCCCAATGATAATTGCTGTAGCTAGCTGTAATATTTATTTTGTTGCTATGAAAATGATTATTATCAAAGCTAGAGATTTCTTTTCTTATGTCTAACCCTTGCAAGTCAAGCCTCTGTTGAATCTGAAACTTCATTTTTGTCAGTGTGTTTTTGTTATTTGCACTCATTTACTGGAAGCAGAGCACTGAAAGCTTGGGAGAACCCACCTGACAAACATAATTTGTTTAATAGAAACTAAGCTTCTATGCCTAATGATAGATTAATTAGGAAGACTACTTCATTTGAAAGAAGGGAAAATTAGGGCAGCAGGATGAACAATAATTTAAAAAAAAAGTTTTGAAAATATAGCATTAGCAGTTGGAAAATAATTCTGTTGATGAAAGAAAGAAAAAACATTTCTCAGAGAAAAGAAAAATGAAAACATCATTAGGCTCATCAAATTCATTTTTTTCATCTCTGCTTGTTTTGGGTTTTAATAAAATTAATAAATATAATTCTGAAGCAAGCCTTTGTAATACATAATTGTGTGATCTAGATCATGAAATAAACTTCATTAGTGTCAAACTGGAAAGGATTATCACTTAATGTTGTTACATCTGACTGTTTACTGTGTGTGTTTCTCATACTGTATGTAAAACAATTTAGCATTTTGAGCTTTTACTTGTTACTGAAATTTGGTTCCTCCATTACAAAGTACAGGATATGAGATCTTTGTGCCTTCCCTGGTCCCTTCATAATGTATAAATGGACCAGGCTGCTACAGACCTCATGTTTTCTGTTTGTAGAAGAGTTAACAAAAGCTTGGTGGTGACCAGCTTAGGGCTGCATTCAATGGACTTTTCGTGAAGGGAGAGAGAGGAGATGTAAATATGGATGTATATCTAAATCAGCCAGGATTTCAGGGATGACTAAACCGGTTGTCTATCAGTCTTCTGGAGCAGCCTGAAAAACAGAGGTACCAAAACAGTGTCCTTGATTCTCCCCCAAGGAGGTGCACAACCTCATATGCTATTTCAAGATCTTTGATCTGAACATTATAAAGAGTGATGCCTTTTTGTCTTAGGAAGCAGCCCTCTTTTAGGTAGAAAAAATCTTCCCCTCCCTAATCTTTCTTTTTGTTTTGTTTTTAAGCTGGAAAAGACAGGCTTGTGCATCTAGTGGAATTGAATATACTCATGTTTATGGACAGGAGGATTATAAGATTAGCATTATAAAGTATAAAAATGTTATGTTTATATATATCTTTGATTATGTGTGTTGGAATTCTCAAGCATATATTGCATAAATACATGAATATGTAATATAAACATACATAAAATATATATTATATTACATGTAATCGTCAACATATACATCATAGTTTACACTGACGTAGAAAAGTGTTTTATGTGGACATTTTCCAGAAAATGAGGAGCACATATCATAATTTTTAGAGCTTTTTTTGTAGAGAGGAAACAGCTTAATGCTGGATTCCTAAACTGAAATCCAACGGCTGAAAATATGGAGTGACTGTTAAAATAAAGCTACTGTATATGTTTCTTACATATATATACATTTTAACATCTCATATTCACGAGTGTATAAATATACCTATCTATATATTTATGCACCTATGTATACCTCTATATCCAAAGCATTATAGATTAGTGTAAAGATGATATACAAATGCTAGTCTTAAAAAATTTTCAGTAGAAAGATATATGTATCTTTATATAAATATATGTGTTTGTGTATTTTGTGTATAAACATATATAAGCATACATACATATTGTACATATTAAAACTTTTTTAGCTATATATGATTGGAAATATGTTACTCAAGAAAATTAACCAAACTTAAATTTTAATTTCATTTTTTCTGTTATTTTATTTTCTATCTCCTTTCCACTCCCCCTTTTTTTTAAAAAAAAAGGTAAAGATTGTTGCATATTTTTCTTTTTTTGTTGTTGTTTTTTTGCCGCTATTTAAAATATATATTTTTTTTAGTATTGAATCGACACAACATCCTTACACGGCTGAAAAGTATGTTTCAGAGTGGTTTTGTAAAGCTCAGTTTTCACTCTTCTTGTGTTGCTTTTAATGTCTTCTTTTGTCAACATATCTCATACTTAAACCTCAGATCATATTTATTGAAGTAATCCTAAAATAATTGTATTCAAAATGAGATCAGAATGAACAGATTATTCTGAAAATTACTTTACACTTTCCCCTGGTCCGATTTCCATCACATTTCATAAACTGGAAAAGCTTTTTTGTAGGTCAGATGATGCAACAAAGAGTTCACTCCTTCAATCCAGTTTTACTCTATATAAGACAATTAAATACTTTATAGTCAAATACATTATTCTGTTGGGGTTTTTTTCATAAAATTTTTGCAAATGTGTGAGGTTAAATCGTTCCAAATATCAGTAGTTTGCCAAAATAGAATGGGCTTCAGTTTTGCTTAGGCTAGGTTTTCAGAGCTTGGTTTTTTTCTGAAGTTATTAATATTGTATTCTCTGTGTTCATTCATGTGTTTCAGTGAGCCTTGATATAAAATAAATTTGTTGTTATTTCTTGATCTTCTGTGGGAAGTTATTTAAAGTTGAAGCATTTCTAGTTAATTTTTTCTATCCTTTGATTTTAGCAAAAAAAGGTGAATTTGTGAAAGTTTTTTACCATATCTCATCTAGCAGTGCATGTGCAACATAAAACCTTCTTGCAAAGCTTTTAGTTAAGACATTTTGAGACTCATAGACACCAGAAAAAATTACGTTCTTCATTTATGTCTTCTCTCTAAATAGTCATTCCTACAGTTACATTTAATTGTTTGCTTTGTTTTAATTGCATTTTCTTTTCAGTAACTAGTAATGGTGCAGGGGATTCCATAGCAAAGAACAGTATTTTAACTTTTGTTCCTGTGTTGTAACAACCTGGGGCCAAAAATTCAAAATTGGGCCACCTAGACTACATTTCTACTTCTCAAGAATCTTGTTATGAGGTAACTTAATTTTGACAGTAATATTTTGTACAATAATATTGCATTGTCCCCAGCTCTTCCACAAGAGAAGAGGTTAAAACTCACTGAAACATTTTGCCTCTTACACAGGAAACACCAACTAAGCTCAGTATATGTGAGGGCCAAAGGCAATTGTTATGCAAATAACTGTGCAGGTGGGGTTTTGTCTATTTTTCACATGTCCACAGCACACTTCAAAATGCTACCCCTAAGTTGGGTAAACCTAAAATGCTGCAAATATGTACATCCCTTTTTTGTGAGGTGGTGGTAAAATGATTTGGTTTATTGTTAATATTTTTTTTACACATAAAATTTCCAAATGGTGTTATTTCGTACTGCTGGTGTTATCAGAAAAATTTTAAAACAGTGATGTGTCCCAGATTTGGGACAAAAGTTTGCCTGTTTGTGTCACAAAGTGTCTTCTTAAGACTTGGTATGCAAAGGTTCTCATATTTTTTTATTGAGACAGGAAGGTGCAGATCTGCAAGTGATTTTGGACATAACTATTTCTTACATAAATTTGCTCACTCTACATTCACAAGGAATTCATGAAGGAATAATTTCCTATATGTCAAAGTTACAGAAAATCTTTGGCTTTTTTTGGATCACTGACCATGCAAAGAACTCTGTGGCAGTTCATTTTTCATGTTTCATGTACCCTCTGCTTGAAGACAAGGGATTGCTACTGATGATGGCCCAAAATATGTATTTTCTGCACAAGAAAGGGACTCAGGGAATCCTGGTCTCAGAAAAAAAATAAAATCATAGAAGCAACAAACAAACAAAAAACTATTTGAATATTATAGATAATTCAGACTTTATTTTTCAAAGCACTTGGCTATACCAAATACTTGTATGTTAAGGAAAATCCTCTAAATGGCTTCTGTCTTAGTAGTTTCTATCAGTTCTGAAAATCAGACCTTACGTTGCTAAACCTAGAAAATGTGAAAAGTAGAATGTATAAATAACTGTGAAAGGCTACCAGTTAAGTGACTTTTATGGAAAGAGGTCACCATGAAAAAATCAAGGATAGAGTCAAATTCAGGCACAGAAATCAAATTAATTTTGTTTTCTCCTCATGACCATACTTGTTATTTGCCTGAAATTCCCTCTAATATTCCATAAAATATTTTCTGCAGTAAAGAAAATCTCCAACAAACAAATCAAGTTCAATTAAAAAATGGATCACTAAATTTTCTAATTCACATGTCACAGTTGCCTAAAGTTCATCCATCTGCAATTAAATCGAATCTTAGAGGTTCTGTCTGACTGCAGCATAACCTATCATTTCAAGCCATGAATTTTTGAAGGGCATTTTATATTGGACTGTTTTGCTTATTCTGTATAAACACTGGCATCAGTATCTCCAATATTAAAACATTTATTAAAATGTCATTTATCATTCAGCTCAACATTTTTTTAAGGCACTTGGATATTTTCTCTAGTGCATTTGATTTAAAGATGTTTATTCCTATGAGCCATTAGCATAAGTCTTGGTTACTAATGGCCTGGAAACTCTACTTCATCATCTTATGCTTTACAAGAATATCAGCCAGCATCTCCTTAAGTACATGCTAAGAACATTTATTAGAATCTTTCTGTCTCTGTATAATTTTAAAGGGGTTTTTTAAAATTATTTTTTAATTTTTTAACTCTATCCTTAAATTGATAAATTGTGGGGTTTTTTATTCTTAATAATCTTTTAAAATCTGTGGGTTTAATGACACCTATAACAATCATCTGGAGTTTTAAAGTTTTAACTTAATATATCAATTTCCTATATTTCATAATATTTTAATAATTAACAATAATTATAAAATATATATAAAATAATTATTAACAACATTAATTGTCTAATCATTGTTAGTGGAAAAATTTGATTTCTACATGAATCGTAATAGTTTTAATCAATGTTGTGTCTTTGCTTAATTATGGAACTGTACTTTTTCAACTTTCTACCTCATCTTTTATAAAGATCTCCTTGCTTTCACTCTTTTAATTTTCTTGTTTATTTTTGCTTTTCCAACTCTGACAACTTCTCCACAATAACTGTCTTCAGCCCTGGGAAACTATTCTCTGTGAACCACCACAAATATTTTGGTTGCGGTTTTACTCTGTTTGACTGTATATTCTTCGCAAAATACCAATTTTGAAGGCAATGATTCAATTAATCTTTATCAATAACATGAAATCTCAAGTACACTTACAAGACTTTTGGGTACAAAGGGTACAACTGTTATTTTAAAAAATCTTCATCAATAATTTTTAACTACTCCAAGGTTTTATTACTAGCCTGTGTAGCACTTTCAGAATATCTGTTACACAATTCCCCCATAACACCTTATGCGGTTTCCTGCATCCAAGACAGCTGCTCCAGATAAAACACTAGAAATTCTCTCCTTTGGTCTGTAGATTTATACCAAGTAGTGACTAAATAACATCTTGAATCTTCTGGTCCTTTTGTCCTTTTAATCATTATGTCATTCTGAAAAATGCTGTAGAACATTTCAATCTTCTAACAATACAAAATATTCCATCAATTTTCAGTTATTGCAGTTATGGCAATTTTCTTAAAATTAATCAAGGTTTCTGCTGCTTGCACCTTTCTTTGGCTCTAAGCACAAATAAAAATTTCAACTAGGGTTAATTTTGTAACATCCTTCTTCTCTCTGTCTCATTTATTATTGCAACTAACCTCCAGCTATGAATATTGGCTTTTGCAACTCAAGCCATTTCTTTTATGTGGACCTCTCAGGAACCTAGGCAACTTTCAACAAAATCAAAATCTTCATCTTCCCAGCATTAGCACAATAGGGAGAAAGGACAGGCAGGCTCTTTAGAGTGCAATTTGTCCCATTCCAGATGTGATATATAAGACAAGGAGATAAATCACACTTTAAAAATCTCTATATTTCTATTAGATGCAAAGATATTGCAAACCATGAAGCATACATTTGTTATCTTCTTCCTAAATTATTAAATTTGGACATCTCAAATCTCATATTTGAAGATGAACTTTGCTCTTTCTTTTATTTTACTCCTGTGAATTTTGCCTGAACAGCAGAGATATTAAAATTATGAACTTCTGAGACATTGCAAGTTGGGATTTAAGTCTTTAGAATATAACCGTTTTTCAATTTATATTTTCAAGGATGATTTTTGTTTGTTTGAAATGGACATAAATTTTCAGGAGAACAGACTATCTTTCCTCAGCAGAGCTTAATTTTAAATGAGTAAAATAATTAGATGATTTAATCTTTATAAATTTTAATAATAATATTCTTTAATAGCCAACAATATTCATAATAAAACAACAGATATGATGAAAATCTATTTATTCCTTCTGTGCTTCTTAGAACAAGTATTTGCATATTTTTATGGTGCAAATACAGTTCTAACTTAGGTAAGGAAAGAAACATAGAAAACATTAAAATTATGCTATTAAAACCTGTTTAACAGTTTTCTGAAGAATTGGAATTAAAAGTTAAGTTTACAGGTCAAATAAATACCTCCTGGAAATTGCTTCTCAGCAGGGGCCTATTTTTAACAGCTTTTCCCTACAATTTTTAGTTTTCAACATGGGATATGGGTATGCTCCTTATCAGAGGATGATGCTCTCATAAGAATCAGTATGTTCAGTTTTAGATTATTGATTACAGAATTAAATATATATATGATCTTTAACTTATAGAAATTTATAATACATTTTAACTCATAGATTACTGGCAGCTTTGCCCTGGTTATTTTATGTCCAGTATGAACTCGTAGAATTGAAAACTCTATTTAGCCTAAAACATGTATTGAGACTAAGGTTAAAACTTAGTGTCAAATCCAAGAGAGTTATCAGAAAAACCTGCTGGGAATTTGACACAAAGTGTTAATGAATCTAGCAGCAATTGTCACAGTATTTTGCACTTAAAGGTTGGGTGTATTGTATTTCTATACCATCCATATATTTTTTCAAGTATCATCTAACTTGGCTTCACAAAGGCACTTTTATGTGTGCAACACTATTTGATATGCATATTTTCAGTCAGCAGTGCTAGGTTCAGCAGTACCCAAAACTCCATTCTCTATTCCTGTTTGTTGTTCATGCCTTAGCTATTCCTTGTATTCACCTGAAGAGCAACTTGTGTGGGTGTGCACTAGAGTGGGGAACTGATCCTCCTGGAAGAAGTTGTTTTTACTTTTACTGGGTTACTTTTTAAACACATCAGTTACACATTTGGATTCACCATAAGACCTGACAAATAAAAATCTAGTATTGAGACAGAAATGAGTGTTAGTATGGGATAGGAAATGGATTATGAATTGCTGAAACTGGTTTCAACAGTGTTATTATGGAATATTTAACATGGCTAGAGGGAATTATAAGGCATATAGAAAAGCAAGCAGGATGTTGTGATAGATTATGGAGCAAAAGGAAGTGCAAGAGAGATGCTGGAAACGTGAATGGGGAAAGAAAAGGAACAGAAAAAAAAAATGCACACAAATGGTTGAATTGAAAAGCCAGACATGACCCAGCAATGTGTTCTTGCAGCCCAGAAAGCCAACCATACCCTGGGATGCATCATAAGATGGGTGGGCAGCAGGTCGAGGGAGATGATTCTACCCCTCTGCTCTGGTGAGGCCCCACCTGGAGTACTGTGTTGAGCTCTGAAGTCCTCAGCACAGGAAAATTATGGACCTGTTAGAGTGGGTCCACAGTAGGGCTGGAGCACCTATCCTATGAGAAAATGTTGAGAGAGTTGGGGTTGTTTATCCTGGAGAAGAGAAGGGTCTGAGGAGACCTTATAGAGCCCTTCCAGTGCCTAAAAGGGACCTGCAGGAAAGATGGGAAATAATTTTTAGTAAGGCCTGTTGTGACAGGACAATGGTTAATGGTTTTAAACTAGAGTAGATGCAGCCTAGAGAGAAGGAAGACATTTTCTACAATGAGAGTGGTGAAACTCTGGAACAGGTTACCCAGAGAGGTGTCAGATGCCCCATTCCTGGAAGTGTTCAAGATCAGGTTTGACCGGGCTCTGAGCAATACGATCTAGTGGAATATATCTCTTCTTATTGCAGGGTGTTGGACTAGATGACCTTTAAATGTTCCCACCAACCCAAACCATGATTCTATGAGTCTAAGGTTCTCAGTTAGTGATGCTTAAATAATGTGTTGCACAGCTGAAACATTTCTGCAGGATTTCCTCACCTCCTTCCTCTTCCCCAGATCTGTAGATGGAGAAATCATGCAGATAGGTGTCTGAAGCCCCCTGGATAAAAGATATCTGGTCCCTACATTCCTGTGTGCAAACTCAAACTACTAGGCATTATACAGCTGAGGAGTGATAACCCTGTCCCTTGCTTCCCTGACCAGACTTTAGAGTAAATTAGAACTTTAAAAAAACAAATCCTTTGTCTTGTGCATCACTACAAGCTGTATTATCTGTGATTTCAGAAAGACTTTATGCCAAAAATCTAAATGAAAAAAAGAAATCAAAATCCAAATGAATTTGAAGGTGGAATGTTTGAAACCTGCTTCATTGCTAGAGTGTCTGTTTTGAACACTGTTTTGAACAGTACTGTGTGCATGTGTACATATGCATTTGTGTGTAGGAGACAAACATTTCCCTGTGCGTTAACAAGTAAAGTATTGCTGAAGCTTTGTGTGCTTGATAACTCAGTGTTCAGAGTATACTATTTATACACAAGACACTCATTTCATCCTTGCTCCTTGCATTTCGTTTCCTGAGGCTTCAATGAATGTAAAAACAAGAAAACTGCTGAACTGCCAGGGGCTGTAATCATGTCAGTTTTTATAAGCAAAGTAAGGTTGGGGCTCTTCAGTGCTGGCTGGAAGAACTTGGAGAAAAAAGGGCAGTAGAGCATATTCACATATTTTACCTAAAGCAGCCAGCACTATTTAATTTTGTAGATATTTCTGCCATATCTCACATTTATAACCTTAGAATTTTAATTTTTATAAAATTAAAGGCAAGCAAAATCCAGGCAAGAATAATTTGTGGGATTTATTCATGTAAAATACATGGCAAGATAAACATTACTTTCTTCTTCATATGACTCATGTAATACTTTACATAGTGATTAAATTATATATGAAGCAGTATTAAATGTATGTGTGTTTGAGATTCAACTTAAAATCTTAGTGCAAGTTTCAGTCGTGTACTAACTTATGTACAGCTATAATTTCTCACCTTTCTATTGACTTTTTTTTGATGTGTTATCCATTTCACATAAAGGGAAACCAGATTTGAGAGAATTCGCTTCAAATGGTTATTTTGCTAGTGGTAGACAGAGGTAGTAGGTAGGTATGAAATGTCCTGGAAACCCTTTTCCAGGACCAAAAGAAGTGCAGTCCTCCAGCCCCATGACCTTTCAGATGCATGCACGGCAGAGGCTTGTGAATGCTAGTGTGAAATGGTTTGTGCATTTATATGCTCACTGACACAGACTCATTAGATTGTCCTGGACACTGTTCAAGATGTCCAAGACAGCATAAAATTCTGCAGAAGGCCATCTTTCCCTGCCACCCTCGGCCCCAGTATTTTCCAGGAGAGCACAGTATTTTAAATAATAGCAATGTTACAGTGCTAATTAGGATTGGGAAGCCATGAACAATGCTAATGCCTGTGCATCTGATTATCAGCTCTCTTTGGCACCTATCAGGGGCAGATGCTGTAGTAGGCCCTGTAGCAGTAGGAAAAGGGGTAAGGATTTTAAATGCAAAAAAGGTAGATTCAGACTAGATAGAAGGAAGGAATGTTTTACAATGAGGGTGCTGAAACACTGGAACAGGTTGCTCAGAGAGGTGGCAGATGAGTCATCTGCCAAAAAAATACAAAATCCCTGGAAACACTGGAGGTCATGTTGGATGAGGTTCTGAGCAACCTGATCTCGTTGAAGATATTCTCACTCATTATAGAGGAGTTGGACTAGAAGATTCTTTAAAGGTCCCCTCCAACCACCAACTATACTATGATTCTCTCAGGAAGCTGAATGAGCTCTCACCTGAGCATGGCAGGACCGTTTCTCTGGTCAGACAGGTTGCCCCATGGAGCAGCACATACCTCCAGCCCTTCTGAGGTAAGCATGCTGGAATTTAGGAGAACTATTTGGGTGTATATCTGTTGGATGTGAAAAACAATTGCAGGAAACACTTGAAGGTCAGCACTCTGGGCAGACTTGGCAGAACCTCAGCCTAACAAGCTTGGTGACCTTTCTGTGCCCGAACATATCGAAACACATACTCAAATGCCTTCAGAAGGTCATACCTGCCAGCGGGTGAGTCAAGCCTCCTGTCAAAAATGTCCCACTATACAGGGGTACTAGGAGAACAAGCAGAGCTTCAGTCTGTAGCCTAGGGGATAGGTGACTCAACTGAAAATATCCTGGTTTCTTTCTTGATCTTTCTCCAGTCCTACTAGTTCTGCTTTTAGCATCTGATGTGGAAATACTTACATCATGCTTTGTATTTGATCTTTTTAGCTAGTAAACTGGTTGAATATCTTTTAAAATAAAAGGTAAAATTGGATTCTTCAAGATTTTAAAATATACTGAAAAGATACCATTTCACAGTATGCATAAGAAAACCTACTGTTTTGTTAAGGGAATTTTTTTGCTTGGGCTTGGTTTCTTTGCCTTTGGGGAGTTCATTGATTTTGATTTTGTTGGAGCTTTTTTCATCCTTCAGAATTGTAAGAGCATTTTTGCATTTTCTCTTTGATTTTATTTGCCAAGTCTTGTGCTACTCCTCCGCTCAGAACAAGTAGTACAAGGGTTTATTGAAAAATAAATCTGCAGGCAGTGAGGGCCACATTCCATTGCTCTAGTCCCTTAATATGCTATCCAGTTAAACCTTCTCTATGGAGATCAACCAAAGTAGCAAGAATCAACAACTGGTAAAATTACAGCGTGTCAGATTGCATGGGATCTTCCCTGATTCTTTGGCTGTGTGGAGAGAACGTGTGAAATGGTATCCAGTTAGTATCAGAAATGTCTCTGCCTGCAACAAATTATCAATTTACAAAGGAGCTCCTTTACACTTCAGTATGAGACAGAAATCTTTGTTTAAACATTTAGAAGTTACTGATCTTTGTTAGAATACACAAAAAAAAAAAAAAAAAGTCACAGCCTAAAAGGCATCCCCAAGGAAAAACCAACAAGAAAACCCTTTAATATGAAGTGGTATTATTGATTATTAAATGTAGTGTGCAAAATTTTTGTTATGATATAATTCCATTGATTTCAGTGGATAGATCAGGGCTTAAGTCTAGAATTCTCATGGCTACTGCTGAAGTATTCATTCACTTAGTTTTTACAGATAGCCTTCTTTTTATTGAAAATAAATCAAAATTTTAAATTTGCATCAAGAAATTGTTTCAACTGGAAACAATATAAAAAATAAGTAATTTGCTTTCACAATATCTTTATCAGGTAGGCAGATATTCACTGCTACTCCTGTTTAGCAGATTAAAAAATGGTCTGAGATTCCAACACCAGCTCACGCAACTTTTGGTGCAATGTGGGTATAAACTCTGAATCTCAAACACAAACTTGTGCTCATAAATCCCAGATCACACTTGTGGTCTGGTTTTTTGTGCTTTAATCTTTTTCTTATTTTGATTTGAACATATGTAAAACTTTGTTTGGAATTTGTAATATGAAATTACACATTTATTAGCACAAGTTGGTGACTGAAAACTGAGTGATTTGTACTCATATTTCTTCAGAATATAGTGATAGCACATTGGCATATAGTGTTGTATTTAGGGGAAATTAAAGCCTACATCTACACTCACAAATCAAGTAGTGCCCAGAAATTTTCAGAGGCATCAGGACAAGATTATCTGTATGGAAAAAAAGTGTTACTAATCTTTTGCACATGCCGTTTAGCAAACTCTTGGACAATTCCCAATCAGAGTTCAAGACATAAAATATATTAGAAACAATTCCTGTTGTGCAATTTTCAAGATATGCAATGTTCACGGCACCTTTTAATCTATTCTATAGAAACAACTACTTTTCTTGACCCAAAATTGTGATCCACAATATGCACACAATTCTTAATCCAAAATTTGGGGTTTTTTCAAATTTTTATCACTAAGGACATCTCTGGTTTCGGGAGGTCTACTTCTACTTAGAAATCATTTTGTTTGTGGTTTGAAGATGACTCATAGAATTCTGAGGAGAGAAATATTTTTCAATTTCATTTTTTCTTGTTTTTTTGGCTGTCAAGAAACTCTAAAAGTTGAGGTAATGGATAATAAATTTTTTTCCCTTTTTGTCTTCCATAACCACACATTTTTTGTGTTGTCTTACATGTAAGTGAAAGGAGTGTCTAAAAGCTACATTTGGAAACCAAATTATTGAGTACTTGCATAAGCACTCCCATGACAGGTCAAAGAAAACAACCTAAGTTAGTTAGTCAAGTGCTGCATGTTAAGTGACTACGAGAAAACTTCAGTATATGATTAAATGGTCCTTTAAGAAGTCTACTTTTGTTAAGGGAATGAGAGTAATATCTAAATGTATAAAGGAATGAGATCAAGTAGTTAAATTACCAGACAAATTAAAAAAACAAGTTAGCATTTACCTTTCCTCTGTAAAGGAAATATACCAGAAATTACCTTTTCTGTAACAGCTGTTAAAAGCATATATTGGGGAAGGCAGTGAGGGCTGATTTTAAGTACAATTCTAATGAAATTGTCACCCTGTGAATGGTTTTCAGGTACTTTAATAGCAAAGGAAGTTTTGTTTGTGCCGACCTTCCTAGTAATCACCAGGAGTAAATGTGTTAAGTGCCGCATAAAATGCTCATGTGTTTATTCAGTCCTATCTTCTTCAGAGAAAGCACAAGAGAAGGCAGGATTTTTGCCTGTTGAAGAAAACTGACAATTTATGTGTAGGTGAAACGAGAACTGACTTTAATTTCTGACACCACGAATAATTCTGAGGAATAATAACTGAAAATTCTGAGGAATCAGATTTGTCAAGCGCAAAGAGACACCTTCTTGCATAGGAACTTATCAGGTTATTTAGGTCTAAACTGAAAACAAATTAACTGATGCAATGTTTAGAAACATACAAGTATTTCCAGCATTCTTATCTTATGTTTACAGAGTATTTGTTAGATTTTGCTTTTAAAAATCTCAATACTTAGGTTGTTATACAGGTTATGGAGACTATGGAACATCCATTGCCAAACAACTTTTTCTTTGATCCTGCTTCCACCTAGGGAGAGGCACGACATTACTTCTTCATGTCACTCAAAATATTGTAATTTCTTTAATTCTGTTTCGGTGATCTAAACATTATAAGTTTATCTTGGTATTACCATGGGTTCTGTTTAGTAGACTGACTATTCTAAAAGGTACATCAATATCAATAAAGCAGCTAAAAGCAATCAGGGCTTTGGGAAGGTAGTAAAGGCCTTAACACTGATTCAGCATTACAGAAACCAGATTTGAAAGTGATGGTTTGGCTTTTCCTCCTATTATGCACTAATCCGTCAGTTTTGCTCAGAAGAGTCCTGACATGGCACTGTGTAAAAATATATATTTCTCATTTTTTGTATTTCATTTTGTATTTCAGCATTGAAGTAAATTTAACTTTTATTGTTTTGCATGTAAAACTCTTCACACAGATACATGGGGATTTATGCAGTCATAACCAGAGATGATTCATGATGCTTTAAGAAAATAAGAAGTATTAGCGGAGTTAATAAACAAAACTCTTTCACATCCTAGTCTTATATAGTGATGGATTCACCCAGTGAATTTTTATGATATATTCACTAGCTATCCATCCTAAGCTTCGACTAGAGACAGGCTAGTCAAGAAAGCAACAGCATATCATTTTGGTACTTACAGCCACTGGTGTATAAGGGTTTATACTATGCATTTGTCTGAAGTAAAGGAATGTTAGTAAATTCTGCTCTTTATGCATTGTATGCAGAAAGACAATGGTTTTTTAGCTTAAATGAAAACCAGCACATTGATACCTTTTTTTTTTTTAAATTACATATCATATCTTATCCAGAAGAAAGGAACTAAAAGCAACACCTTTAACAGATCAAGGCCAAAAATTTCTGAGCTCTTGGAAAGACAATTATGCCCTGTGCTGGGCCTGTTTTTCTCTAGCAGTGAAAATTCAACTCAGATCATCACAAGTAACTGAAGTTTTATTTTCCAGCATTGCTCTTCTTCCCTTTGTTTGGTTTCATTTTGGTTTGTGCCAAGGACACAGGCTCAAACTTCAATGGCAACTACAACATCTGCAACTGTTTGTCTCAGATTCTTTCTCCTAAAAGAACAATGACATCCTCGATGTTGAATAACATTTAAAAACTGTTAACAGAAAATATACTTAGCAACAGAAAGGACACAAAGCCTAGGGATGAAGAATGACATCATAGGTCTAGACTTGAAATATCACTCCCTCTGTTTGGTGCAGCACAACAGCAAAATCTTGTCAACTGCACTGACTGAACTCTATCAAAATAGCCACTCTTCCTGTATATACAACTTTTACATTTACATTTTTAAACTATTTTTTAAAACCCTCTTTACTAAATATTGAAAAAGCCATAAGTATTACACACTCAAACTGAAAGGTTTATGGCATGCCTTTGATGTCTCCTTGTCTTTGCCCACACAAATACGTCTATGTCTATGTCTATGTATGCATCTGTATCTATGTGTATAGCTGAAAAAATATGTAATATTTTCTGCTAGGGTGTGAGATTAAGCGGGAATGGCAGCTATGCTTTCCTTTGGAACTTAACCTACAGCAGGAGATACAGAATCCCTAATACTGTAATAATAGTTATATTCCCCTAGCTCAAGCTACTGAGGCGAGTGTTCTTGGATAGCAGGGTCATGCCATCTGTTCTCAATGGTGTCAGTAGCAGTTTAGAGAAATAATTTTATGTATGTTAGAAATGGCCTTAAAGTGTTATAAACTGTTGGTGGTGTATTTTGACTCCTACACAATCCCTAGTGGCATGAGGTTGGTAATA
This sequence comes from Atrichornis clamosus, assembly GCA_013400975.1. Taxonomy (NCBI): domain Eukaryota; kingdom Metazoa; phylum Chordata; class Aves; order Passeriformes; family Menuridae; genus Atrichornis; species Atrichornis clamosus. The sequence continues at coordinate 540,261 of WBMZ01004648.1, read as the reverse complement.
TATAGCATTGTATTCTCAAGAACCAAATTGTAACTGCAGAAAGGGAAGAGAAGAATTCAGTCAGAAGAGTCCTAATGAAAATTGATTGTAGAGACTGGAAGATAGAGATGTAGTATATCCATTTAGCAGGAAACCTAGCTGTAGTCATTTTTTCCCCTTTTTTCATATAACTTATAGGCTAGAAACAAAGATAAACCCAGATCCCTGGATCCAGAGGAAAACTAATACTCTACTTAGTGTGTTGAATTTTCTGCTGGTATATCTTGATATATCTCAATTGACTTTAATAGAGCTTAGCCATTTTTCACCAGCCAGGAATTTGGTCTATTGTAGCAGGAAACGTTCTCACTGGACTTGCTGTATGCTTTCATTTATGTTTTTTTCTATTATTGGAATTGACATATACCTTTATGAATGTCTAGCAAAAGTTTTGAGGTAAAAGGGTGTAAGTTCTCTGATTAATTTCATGAAATAGATACATTTACTTTAAAATAAAATTGTTTGGATATTTTAAATACATGTTAAATGAAAATTGCATGTTGGTCAGTGTTTTTAAAGTATTTTAAATAATATAGCTCTAACTGCTCTTAAATTCTGCTCTTTCATCTGAAAACAATGACAAAGTTTATTTACCTGTCTCAAATGGAAGCTCAACAATATCTTTAGTGTCTAGATACATTGCTTGTGATTATCCAGGTGATGTGGAATAATGCTGCACTTAGTTCTTCTGTAATAAAGTCACACAATAGCAAATCATATACCAGATAAAAAGCAAAGAAGTACAGAATGCACTGTACCACTGTTAAGATTACAGAACCTTCCTTTAGAAATAGACTCCTTAGTATGTATTACAGTCCTTTGAAACGTGTAAAGGCCATCAAAGGCAATGAATTGATTAAAACTGTTATAAAGTTATGCTTTTTTTCATACTCATATGAAATTGTCTACTTTTTTCACTTTCATAAATTTTAAAAAGAATAAATACTTGAATATGCTGGTAGGTAGAAGAACTTACTCCAGAGTAGGCAGGCAGTACACGTATAAGAAAGACCTCTAGCAGTGAAGCCAAATATATTCCCGTAAGTGGGGTGGGCTGAATCAATAAGTTTAAATAAGAGAGGACAATTGGAGTGGGGGCATACAGAGTTTTGAAAATATGAAAAAAGCAATTTTGTGTTGTATATCCAGAAGGAGAAAAAATTAGGATTAATATGTACTTATCTACTAAATTTTGTGTATTTATTTGTGGAAAATAGATTGTCTCTGGCTCTTGATTTAGCTGACAAAATACTCAATACATGAACTTTTTTCTTTGCTATGTTCAGCACTGAGTTCTCTTAAGGTTCACTTAAGGTAGGAGTATTTACAGAGTTTCTGACTCTTGTCATGTCTGGGTTGCATTTTGTGCTTAAGCAGGATATGAAACCTCCAAAGATTTTTAAAGTAAATAGTCAAATGAAAAAACAGATCATTAGTGTATCTACAGAGTGTAGGTAATTCTCAGTCAGCAGTTGAAAGTGAGGTTTCAGGATCATTGTTTTTGATACAAATGCTCTTCATTTATAATTTGTTTGTTTTCAATGAATGAACCTTTTTTTCCAAGGTTTTTGACTGGAAATAGTGGGGAATTGTTGTATAACTAGAAAGAAAACCTTATTGAATGCCTAGCTTTCCTCAGATGTTAAAAGACCTGCCTCAGATGTCAAAAAAAAAGAAAATGTACTTTCATCTCATTTATAATTGGGCATCCAGAAAGCTTAATCTTAAAGTATGAATATCTTTAAAACTTAAAACTTAGAAAGTCGAAGCACGTAAATAACTCTCAAAGTCTGCCACTTTGAGAAAAAGGAGGCAAGAATTATTGAAATTGGAGGGAACAGGAGTACAGATATTTTGTTATTCAGAAACTAGAAAAGGGTGATTACCTTCTGCTGCTATATGGGAAAGTCAAGCTCGTTGTGGAGGACAATAAAGGAAGTAGAAAAGGCTTTGAGAAATGTAAGGCAGAAGCCTAGAAGGAGAATTTTCACTGACACACATGATCAAGGCTGAAATAATGACACTTCTGTAGCATAAAATTGTGTGGTGGAAAAGATAAAGAATTTTTAGTGATTGAGCAGCAGATTTTGTCTTACCAGGAAAAAATTACTAATGTGAAGGAAGAGATTAGAGGTTCTTTACTGTCAGATTGTCTGGCATTTTTTCATGTAAACAGAGTCAACTTTAGCATCTGAATCGAATGTAAAAAAGAATCTTATTTTGCAGAGTTAAATTTATTGAAGATATTGATTAAATTCAGGGTTGTTTTGGAAATGTATACAAGCTAAGTATGGTTTCCTCTAGACATGCTGTAATACTTAGTGACAGCTAAGCATCATGGTGAGTGGCATGTTAGAAAAGTTGGAGATAAATGGATTGCTGCAGGGATGCACAAACTATTAGTTGAGCACAAGAATATTGACAGAGTGCATCTAGATTAATGTTCAAGCACGATTGTGTTTTCTGAAGACATCTTTCTTCTATCCCCTTTTCCTCCAGGTCTAGTGTCTAGCATCCCCTCTTTACACAATCACAGAATCAATTTAGGATGGAAAACAAATCTGAGATCATGGAGTCCAACCTACGACTGAAGGTGGTGACCCTGTCAAATAGACCATGGCACTGAGTGCCACGGCCAGTCTTAAACAACCTCCAGTGACAGTGGGCACTCCACCACCTCCCTGGGCATGGATCCAATATCTAATTAGATATTCCAATATCTAATTGCACTTTCTGTGAAGAATTTCTTTCTAATGTCCAACCTAAACCTCTCCTGGTGCAGCTTAAAACTATGTCTTCTTGTCCTATCACTAGCTGCCTTCTCACAGGACTCGTGCTCCAGATCCTTCACCAGCTTCCTTGGCCCTGCTCCGAACATGCCCCAGCACCTCAGTGTCCTTCCTGAATTGAGGGGCCCAGAACTGGACACACTATTCAAAGTGCAGTCTCACCAATGTCAAGTACAGGGGAAGAATGACTTCCCTAATCCTGCTACCCACACTTTCTGATACAGGCGAGGATGCCATTGGCCTTCTTGGCCATCTGGGCTCACAGCTGGCTCATGTTCAGCCAGCTGTCAACCAGTACCTCCAGGTCCTTTTCTGTTGGGTCACTTTCCAGCCATTCTTCCCCAAGCCTGTGGTGCTGCATGAGGTTACTGTAGCCAAAACTTAGAACCTGGCACTTGGTCTTGTTGAATCTCGTGCTGTTGGTGTCAGGCCATCAATTCAGCCTGTCCAGGTCCCGCCGCAGGGCCTTCCTCACCTCCAGCAAATTGACACTCCAACCCAACCCCAAATTGGCTAATGGTAGACTCAATCCACTCACCCAGATCATCAGTAAAGGTATTAGGCAATCCCTTCTCCCTTGACTCATAATGTGGAAGGGTCTCAGAGCTCATGAACAAGATTGCTCTTGTAGGGACTTAAATCAGATGTACTCCAGGATCACATAAAATGTTATTCAACTGCCAATTGAGTGCCCACACCCCAGATCAGACTGAAGCTATGCCAAAGTAACTCCCCCTCATTATCAGCTGTTTCACTCCACAGATTCATTCCTGTTTGGCTCTACTACTTGCTAATGTAGACCACACTCAACCAGCAGATTTATAATGTGCCATATGTTTCTCTTTCACCACCCAGAAAAGGATGAAACAAGATCTATGCAGATCAGAGGGAGAAGAGAGTAAATCAGGATGAAGTCATTCAGTTATAAATGTTTCATGCTAACAAAAATATTTATACCAAGTGAATCCTTGTAGTAATATCAAAACAATTTTAAACATGGTCTTGTATCTGAGGATCTTTCCTTCATGCAGCAGAAGAAGATATTTTATACATACTAACAAATATCTATAGGTCTACAAACACAGAAGTTTATATAAACACAAGAAAATATTCAAAGTTCTATAATATAGTGCAAATGCCAAATTATAACAAAATTTAAAGTTAATTAGATATTTAGTAAAGTGCACTGAGAGATTTTTTTTTTTCTGCACAGCAGAAATACCGGCTGCAGAGTGCTGTGTATGATTTATTTATAGGCTGCTAATGAAGACATATCTAATCATCATAATTAATTGGTATTTTAGTGCTTTGGGGCCTAATCACAGAAAATTTTATATGTTGGCTCAAACAGATCTTAGCTGTGAGGCAAAAATTCAGAAGAAATCTTGATTTTCCTTTGTTCAAGTTTGCTTTTCCATTGAGCTTCACTACTCTGTGGCGATTATAATTTAACCCTCAAAACACAGCATATGTTGAAATGCTGTGAAAATGAGCAGGGTGAGGATGATTTGCAGGGATAGCATTACATACCAACCATTTCCTACTTGCTGTGGGAATTTGCTTAAGTCTGGTCTTATATTAAGCCTGTTTTATCAGCATCGCATTAGTAATAAAATCCAGTATTTTTTGTAACTATCGACACTATTTCCAGATATTCCTTATTATTTTGTGCTCTAAACTCACATATATGAAAAACTATAAAATGTCGCACAGCTCTGTAAACTTGCTGTTCACTTGTATATTTATGCAATTGCCAACATGCCCCCTCACTCTATAGTAGTCAATAGACATATATTACAAGCTAAAAGTCTGTTTTCATTTTAACTGCTGAAACTAAATTACTTTTTATTTCAAATGAGATTAATTCTTCACAGGTGTTATAGAATTAATTTATGTTCTCTGTTTTAAATAAATGTGTACATATAAATATGTACGTAGTGCAATATGGAAATAGATATATATACCTACTCTTTGGTTCCACGAATATAACTCCTTGTTCAATTTTTCAGATATGACTGATGAATATACCATTTCATATCCATGAAATGAATACTCCCACCTTCCTGTGTTGTCAATGATGTGGGTAAGATAGGCCTTCATTATAGCAGCAACAACACTTTCATTTTTAGCTAAAATAGCTGTTCCAAAAAGTAACTGCAATAATCATCTTCCATCTTGCCAGATACTGACAACTGGGCTAGAGAAACTGTATGTTCTTTGTGAATGTACATTCTAATATAGAAAGTAATAGATTGTATTGTTTTTTTCTTTTTCTTTTTCTTTTTTTTTTTAAATAATTTGAACTCCTATGTCTTCTGCTTAATTTAGTAACCTGTACCGGTACAATGAGTGGTATGTAACAAAATAATTTTACTAGATTCTTCGTTTGATGTTTATCTGTCAATATTTGTCAGTTTTTATTTTCTCCACATTCCAGAAACTACTTAACAGTTTCTCAATATATATCTCATGTCTCTATTACATTTCATGAATCTGAATTTTCGAGGCAGACATTTTCCCAAGTATTTGTGATTGGCATGACTCGTCTGTTTTCAAATGCTGGGAAACAATATTGATAGCTGTAAAACACTTTGTCCTGTTTTAAATATTCATTAATATATTATCAGAAGTGGCACACAGTGTAAGAAATCTGCCAAAAACTCCTGTGTAAGGAATTCTGGAAACTGAACTCAAGACCGTCTCCTCCCAAAGTATTGACATTATGAATTGTATGAAAGAAGAATGTCCATTCGTTGTTAATTCTACTAGCAGCAATTCATACAAACGATTTCTAGGCTTCCAGATGAGGCAAAGGTCATCAAATACTTCCCTTACTTCCAGTAAAGTGCTTAAACTCAAACAAACCTACACAAAGATGTTCCAGTGCAGTGCTTAGATGGCATGCATACCATTCCAGCTAGTGCACTTTAAGGGTATCGTATGAAGCTAATTAGGTGCCCCATGAGTAATCTATCTCTGCTTGGACTTAAACAACTGGTTTCCTATTACAAAAGAAATAACTTTATTTCTCGTGTTCAAGCAGAAACACTTTTAGCTATTTTTAAGTGTCCCATTTAAGTTCCAAGACAAAATTGTTTGAACCATCAACAGTGCTACTCCATTCTTCAAGAGGAGATATGGAATAAGACTTCATGATTTAGCTGAGCCTACTAGGAGATCAAGAAAAAAAAAACCAACCCAAACCCTAAAAAACAAAGAAAAAAAAACCCCAAGGAAAAAAAAAAAAAAAGAAAAACCCAACACAACCACAGGGACACAGTTAAAAGTAGCAACACTTATATCATCCTTTCAGTTTCCAGACATGAGCTGGTAAGGCCATTAATACTACAGTTTGTAACAGATGGCCATTCTTGCTTGGACATACACATACATCATCAAATTTCCCTTTGAGTTTCACCCTCTTTAATTCCCACTGAAGTCAATAGGAGTTTCATCTGTGTAAAGAAGAGAAGAAATGGACCTGCAGGGATAGATATTTTCCCTTTGTCTTAAATGATGTATTGTTAAATGTAGAGATTAACACTGAAAGGAAAAATGTCATTGAGACCAACTCACAAAGAATTTTGTTTAAATCCTTGTGAGGTAAAAGTCAATCGATATTTAACTTTCTGAAAGTTAAAACCAAAAAATTCTCTACTGAAATTAGGAGTGAGAAGATTGTCAAGAGGTATTCTGTGTCTACATTCCTTTGTCTGATGTTATATTTTTTGTGGATTCACAAATTTCCCCAGTACATGATCTCTTCTCCTGTCCTTCAGCATGCAATGGCAGTCAAATTAAGTGTATCTGACCAGGCATCTGAGGAAATTACAAATTTTGAGAGCATGCTATTAAGTCTTCTGATCTTCTTCTTTGTTGTTTAAACCAAACCACCACCAACAAAAAAATACCACTTAAACCTCATTAAAACATATGAAAGAAGTAAAAATCTCTTTAGGAGAACATAAGAGAACAGCTTTAGATGACCCTATAGAATACTTTCGATTTTCAACTAGCTTGGAGACACAGGAAGAAATCTATTATTTCATGCATAGTTTACTTACCAATGTCATAAAGGCAGAAATATTCCCCTGTGGAATTTGATATACGATGATCAGGGTTGTAAACTTATTCTGACTAATCATGTTTATTCTGATTGATTGAGCTAATTGAAAAACAGCACAGATATTCCCCATAGGTGCATTTTTCTCTTATTATATTTGTATTATAATAAAAAAGGCTGTTTTCAATTCTCAAAAAAATAATTATCTTAGTTCTTCTTAGCCTACCAGAACAGATTGCATGTCTGAATGATACTAGTCTAACAGGTAAACAATCTGTTTTCAGAGTCTGACTGTACTAAATTTAACCATTAAAGGTCTAAATATATATTTGGAATGAGGTGTTCAGCACATCATTCTTAATGCCAATAAGTGATTTTTTTCTCCCTGAGTGACACTACCTATATCTCCTTTGAGAATGTTGCATGACCACAAAAATCGTTCTCAGCCTACTCATCAGTACCACCACTCACCTTTTACAGTCTTACCCACTCTATTTCCTTTACTCTCAGGTTATGAAACTCCTGATAAAATCTTGCATTTCACTTATCTTTGTTATTGTGACCATCATGCTTAATGGCAGCTATGCATCTGTGCTAGAGAAATGAGGAAAAAGCTTGAAATAACCTCGTGAAGAATAAAAAAAAAAATGCAGTCTGAAATATTAGGCTTAACGTCAAAACTTGTGCATTGACTTCCTCAGAAACAGCACAACATTACCTTCTTTTTCATAAGATACTGCAATACTGAGATGTAGTCTTATAGAGAAATAAAAAAGAAAAATAAGGTGAAGATTAACTTTTCTTAGGTTACCTTAGGTATCCAATACAGAGATGAATGGACTTCCAAGTTTTAAAGGCTAGAGGAAATGAGCATCAGAACTCTTGGATTATTGGCTAGCATGCTGCAGTTTAGATTTCAGGTTTAATGTATTTTATGAGTAGTTTGCCTTATAGAATTTTTAGTACTGTGCCTTCTTATTTTGATAAAATGTAGGGTATAGTAAAATGCTTAAAATGTAAAAAAAAAAAGAAATACTCGAAGTGTTAAATCTAATATTCAGAAACTACAGTAACTTAAAAGGAAGGTAACTGACTCATGTCACTTATGTTAGTACAGTAGTTAATGGAAAGTAAACTGTTTTTTCTCCCAGGAGAAATGAAGTTGATTAATATCTGTTGTAGAACTCTTGTATAATAACAGGAAGGAAGGAGCCTATATCCCCACATTGATAGACTTTCCATGACAATATATATTTCAGTGAATTAAGGTTGTGCCATGCTCAGCGGCTTAGTTTACAAAAGTACTAGCTGGAGCCAAAAGAACAACCAAAATACATGTAAAATTTCTGAAATCCATATTTACTTTCCAGGTTTGCAGAATTCTTTATTCAGCAATTCTTTTTATAATTTTAGTTAAACTGAAGTCTTGAATTTCCTTTTAAATTCTGGTTCCAGTCAAATGCATTAAAAGTGGAACCATAGATTGGAGTTTTCATTTAGCTCTGAATTTCTTTCACATAATTGACCACAGCAAATATTCTTAAGAAACATAAGAAAAAGTGTGGATATTTTTACTAACTAAGGAGGACAAAAATATACACACAAACATAATTCTGAATTATAATGAAAGATAAAATAATTATTTACCAAGTGGTGTCCTAGATTATAATGTCATATCTGAAGATTTGCAAGATTTTCTTACAAAATATTCCCATAAATCTGTGTGTGTGCAAGAATTCACATCATGAGCAGTGTTCAAGCAGCTATATTGAAAGTTTTTGGGAAGTTTTGGAATAATTCAGACATGGACTAGGAAAAAACGTTTTGTCGTATGTGATCAGAAAAAGAACATTAAGTGTAGCAAATAGCTGAACTTTTCTTAATAGGTCACAAGTTGTCCCATTTCACAAAAACTAAGAAATAGAATTCATAGAATCACCAGTACGAAAGATATTCTCGCCAAAGCTTTGGTTCTGTTCAGTATGAAAACCTGTCATGATTGACAGAACCCTACTGTTTTGCAATCCCTAGAAATGTTTTTCTTTATCTGTGTGTATCACAAGGAGATTTGAACCAAATAGTGGGATATTTTGAACACTGAGGAGAAAAACGATTTCTATTGTGTGATGGAAAGTACAATTTTACAAGGATATTCAGTAGTCTCTACCATGACTTCACTGCATGCACATCTGAATCACGATTGATTCTGACACATCCTTTACCAGCTAATTATTGGTGAAAGAAACCTATGAATAAAAAATCAGAAGCTATTTGGTGGTAGCCATATCACAGTAGTTTTCAAAGGAATAAGGTTTTGGTCCATTAAATAGTTTATTGACTTATTTCCTGATGATTATGATATAATGAGCAAGTGTTTCCTCATCATAAGCCACATTATTTTGTACCGCTTGTTAAACAGGAAAGGTATTTGATCACTACTATCATTAGTTGGCATTTCTTATTAGTTATAACGAGGATCTGTAGCAAAATATGTTGCACAATTCTTGAGAATTTTTTTCTGTCTGGAAGGATACATAGTGCAATAAAAGGTAAGCTTTTATTTTCCTTTTATCTGTTGATGTGCTGTTGGTGATTTGCTCTAAAATGTGTAGACTGCATTGTTTTTCTCATCTAAAATGTAGTTATAAGGACAAAGCTAGTCACATCAGAGGATTTATCTGTCTTTCACCATTCTTTATGTACTTCCTGCATCTTCTCTCATGTGCAGTCTTTCCAAAGATTAAAGAGCTGGCTAAGCAAACTCCATCTATTTTCTATTTTCCCTACATCACCACAGTTTCACAGTATTTTTGGGGGGGTTCTTTTTTTTCCTTTTGAAAGAAAACCACTCCAGGGAAGATATTTTAAAGGATTTGACTAAATTACAAAAATTGTATAAAAAGGTAATGAAAAAGAATGGCTGTGTAACAGAATATCTCACTATCAAAACAGACTGAGGGATGTCCAGTTCTGGGCCCCTCACCACAGAACATTGAGGCACTGACATGTGTCCATAGAGCAACAAAGCTGGTAAAGTGTCTATGAGGACCGGCTGAGGGAGTTGGGGTTATTTAGCCTGAAGAAAAGGAGGCTCAGGTGGGACTTATCACTCTCTACAACTACGTGAAGAAAGATTTTGGCAAGGTGGGAGTTGGTCTCTTCTTCCAAGTAACAAATGATAGGACAAGCAGAAATGGCTCCAAATTGTACCAAGAAAGGTTTAGACTGGATATTAGGGTTGTCAAGCACTGGAACAGGCTGACCAGGGAAGTGGTGGAATCACCAACCTTGGAGGTATTTAAAAGATATGTAGATCAGGCACGCAGGGAAGTGGTTTTGTGGTGGACTTGCCTGTGTTTATGGTTGGACTCAATGACCTTAAGGTTCTTTTCTAACCCAAAGCATTTTAAGATAATATACAACATTTGCAGAGAGAAATAACAATGTAGGATCTTCTGTTGTGCAAATTTTAGCTTGTCTGACACTTCCAGGTCGATATTTATTTAGTGGCTCAAATTCTACTTGGCTAAATTATGAATGTCCTTCCTTTTCTTCCTCAAATAGTCTTCATTACACCACTTATTGACCATGATGGACAAAGACATATTTCTGCTACAACCTCATTTTAAATTCTACTCAAGTGTCACTACAGGCCTTCCTATTTACATTCTGTTTAATTATGATAAGAATTACAATCCTTTATCCATCTGTAAAAAAAATTCTCTTGATCTATAAATCTAAACCTCTTGTCCATATTTCTTCTCCTCACATCTCAGTTACTGCAACATCTACTATACCAAAAGCAACACTGTCCAAGACCTGCTACTTAAGAACACTGCTGAAAGACCTCATCACTTTGTTACATATTTCTTTGCATCACTGGATCTGTCTACTAATTTTGATCAAGCATGATGTCTAATATTACTACTTTTCAGAGCATTCTTGATCTATTTCTAGTCTGCTGAAACAACAATTATTAATTCAAAATTTGATTTTGAACATGAAATGTAAATATTTGGTTCATTTTTGAACAGCATGATCCATAATTTCTTCTGCCATATCGTCCATGCTTGAGAGAATCTTTTCATGTATAGCTGCCAAACAACAGCATTGTCTTCCTTCTGCCACCTGAATGATCTCACATTAACTTAATTGTTTTTATCATATTTTCTGTTTCCTTGGAACTCCCTCATTTAGCTGAACACATCTACTTTCTCTTGTCCTGAACTCTGGTTGGCAGTTACTTGAAATAAGAAACTCCTTTCTGTTCTCTCAATATGTTCTCTTGATACCTAATATAATGGTGTTTGAAATCTAAGAATGGGCCTTAAATTGCTGGATAGTGAACAAAGCTAACAAAAGAATGATTGGGTGGTGGAAACTATATCACTTGCACTTGCCACGAGAAAACTACAGAGGGGTTAGTCACCTTAAACAGTCCATATTTTGCATCACTGAAATCATGCAACAGTGTCCTATGAAGCTAGGGAAGTTCACCAGAGTGCTGATACGCACTGCATATTAAAAGCAGATTTTTCCTTTGATAAAGGATATAAAACTCTGATAATATGGACTGTAATTTTAACAGAAGAATAATTTTTTTAAGAATTTTTACTCCTCCATAGGACTTTTTAATAAATCCATTTGATTGTGACAAAACTAAACATTCAGATATCCTTTCTGTGACCTTCAAAGAGGGCATGTCTCTCCTCCTGCACATGATCCACCAAGATCAATTTTCAAAATCCTCTGAAAGTTAAAAATATTTCAGGTTCTTTTTCCAGGCAAAGAGGCTGTGACAGAAGGTAAAAAGGAGCACCCTAGGAAGGTAATTCAGTTATGTGCAAAGAACCACTTTATCTTTCTGAAAAGCAGATAAGGTTCCTAGCAGGAGAGGACCACATACTCTACAAGCCTTATGGGCATATGCAAGATCTCATGCCACCAGAAACCGTCTTGATGAAGTGGAATGTGCTGTTCTGTTAATTAAACCAACATCTTAATTAAAATACATTCCTTCAAATATAAACCAGTTTACGTGAGTACCCCCTAGGATGTCCCTGTCACTTTTTTTCAATCTATTTAGTTTTTAGCATTTGGAATTAAATGTATAATTAATTATAGGTGGAATTTAAAGGTGCAGGTCTAGTGAGTTGTTTCTGATTGCATTAGCTGTCACAGAGAATCCTGCAGGATCCTCCTTTGGAACTTCATGAGTTTTTTCAAAGCATGAAGCCTGAGAAATTCCCTTTTCTTTATGTGAAAACCTCTAGAGCATGGAACCCTTGTGTCACCTCTTTTGCTTTGGTAAGCTTTTGTCTCATTTTTTTTTCCCCACACAGCCACACTGGTTGCCAATCCATCAACAACTTCCTGAGATATATCTCTTCTGCCTCCCTAAATTTAGATTATACATACCTTACCTTACAGACGCAAATAAGATATCCAGGCTGTCTGAGGAGAACTTCACAACAACATAGTAATTTTTCTGTGGGAAACTTCTAAAGATAAGCAAATGTACTTCCATACATTGGAGATTTAAAGGGGTGATTCAATGTTATGTCATTATGTTGACACATTTAATTTTTTTCAAAGTATATTAATGCTTTAGGGAAATGGAATGGGTGGGATTTGAAGAGGCCAGTATATTCATCCAAGGCATTGAATGAGTGGTTTTTATTTAGACTGTACAAATCAAAGTAGATAAATAATGCTTAAAGTACATATTCAATTTTTTTAGGAGGAACACTAGTATAAAAATCCCTTCTCCCTAATGTATTAATGTCCTTGTTTCACTGATATTGTTAGTGCATATTTATAACCATAGGAACGAATGCATTCTCTATTCTCTCCTGCATCCATTTCTTCCTTCCTACATACAAGGTAGGAAAAAAGACCAAAACCAAAATCAGACCAAAAAACAAGGCAAAAAACTTCTTCCATGATAATTTCCATGGTTTCCAGTGTCTTCCTTTCTCACTTAGGTTCTCCCCAGTCAAGCTAAAAGTAGTTAAAAACATTTTCATGAGAGAAATTTTTTCCTTCTAAGCAGTTAGGTCTTTTCACAAAGCTTGCAGAATTTTCTCTCAGAATCAGTTGAAACAAACCAATAATTCCAGAAGTTGCTGTTGAAAAATTGTCCTATATATCCTTGTACATGAGCATGCACGTTAATACAGACTCAATATTTGGTTACAATTAGCAAATCTATTTAGGAAAACAGACAAAAATATTTTTCTAAAATAAAAATATATAATCAATAGTAATAATTATTATAAATGTTTAAATGTTATAAGACAACACTCTAAAATATTTATGTCATATAAATTTAGCATATAAGTACATAAATACCTATTAGATATATCATATAGATGCATCATATATTTATAGAATTTTTAAACATGCATATAAATAGATCATATTTTATAACAATGTTGCCTTAGTTATATTTGGTCACGGGAGGATTTGTCATATAAATAACAGAGAGAGGAGAGTAGCACAGAAGGGTGTGCAAAACAGCTGTCAATACACATATTAACTAAAAAAAAAAAAAAAAAGGAAACAGGGTTAGAATCAATTAAACACCTCAATAGTAATAGAATGCTTACCTCACAGGCAAAAGCATAACTAAGTGTAGAGGCAATATCTAGTTCCATAAATAACTATCTATAATCATACACAATTGCCATGTCATAATTCACATTACAAATAGAACAAACAAGAACAGACAGCAATAATAGTCTCATAAAACTGAGTTCCAAATAACTAAGCTTTACAATCTCTTCTTCCTCTCACTTTTCTCAAGTATATTCATTAAAACTATCTGGTAACATCACGTGAAAAACATTTTTCTTTTGTCTGTTCTCCATAAGAACAATATGAAGCACAGAAAGGAAGAGAATAGCCATGTGCATCAGCTCCTAGTAAAGAAAAATCTCCTGAATAGTATAAGCATTATCAGGAAAAAGAATGAAATTTTGGGGTTTTTTTTTTACTCCATATTTTCCTACATCAGAAGTGAATCAATCCTTGTTTTAAATTGAACTGAAAGATGTGAATCTGCAAGTGCTAACCTGAGCATTTACATACAGTGGACTGATCTGGTATATCCTTGATGGATGTAATAATAAAAGGGAAACTAAAAATATCCCTGCCTTGGTAAAACTTGATTGATATTTTACTGGAGAAACTGGGAGTTTTTCTCACTGATGCTTTTTATTTCATTATTCAATATTATTGCTTTTTAATCTTCTTTAAGGTACAAAATTACGCTACATACTATACTACAATCTCAATGTCATTTGAGTTCATGTTTACCCATGTTGCAAAAACCTGCTTAAAATAGTTAGACTAGAGCTTGCAAATGCAGAGATATGGATAGATGTGAAATCTTTCAGGGTGTATGTTAGCTTGGAAAGCCCCCCAAGTCATAACTGCATGTTGCTGCATTGTGTTTCCTTAGTGTACTCAGATGCCTGCAAATGCGAGTAGTGAGGATGCAGTGCAGTCATCAGTGTTTGGTTTTGGTGACTTGATCTACGTTCATTTTGAAGGCTGAATTATGCGGTCTTTTATCTCAGTGTTTTGTGACTGAGTTCAGATCAGGTTTTTTCTTGTCCCACTCTGTGCAGACGATGTCACCATCTAACAATGTTTTGTTTCTCTCAACACAAGCATACAGTATTACCCAAAATCTTGGGGCAGACGTTAAGGCATGGTACATGGTAAGAACATACTCTCTAAGCCCTCAAAGACTTGATAGAAACTCTTCAAAGGTTTTAAAAAAATGTGTGGATGTGGAGTTGGCAGTCTTGGGTTGGTCATTGGACTTGATGGTCTTAGAGGTCTTTTCCAACCTAAGCTCTGATGTTAAAAAACACAGACAGGGCTAGATTAGAGATATCAAACTGACTTCTGCATGTTTGGACACAGCAGGTCCTTCTATGTATTTGAATATAGGACATTGGTTTCCAGGACTCAGTCCTTTCCTCTAACACATTCAAAACGTTGACAAGAATAAGTCTCCGGGCTGAGAGATGAGCAATGTTTTTTGCATTTTAAAAAAAGGGTGTATTGTGGAGGAACAGAAAAGTAGCTTGGAGCCAGGAAAAAGAGCAGTAACCACTGAATGATGGATCATTGCCCTCTGCTTTAACCTGGGACGTTAGATGCAGCCATGAAGGGGGCTGAACCGACAATTAGGAAACCATAATGTGACAGGCTGACTCTTCTTCACATTTCTGCTTTGCGAAAGAGTTAATTTGACTTATGGGAAGCACAACCTTAATGGATTAAAGTAACTCAGTGCCCAGTGTCTGGTCTCCTCAGCCAACTAATGTAGTTTTACAACATATCTCAACACAGCACTAATTAAGAGTAAATAGAACATATCAGTGAATTCAGTGTCTTGCACACTGACACAGTTCAATATAATGTGAAATTATTGTATAAAATTTGGGTGTTGAGTTGATCCCGGCTGGATGCCAGATGCTGACCAAAGCCACTCTATTATTCCCCTCTGCAGCTGGACAAAGGAGACAAAACACAATGAAAAGCTTAGGGGTTAAGATTAGGACAGGGGAGAGATCTCTCAACAATTACCATCATGGACAAAACTGTCAGCTTAGGGGAATTAATTTAATTTATTACCAATCAAAACAGAGTACTCTAATGAGAAATAAACCCAAAATCTTAAAAACACCTTTTCCCACCCCTCTCTTCTCTCTGGGCTCAACTTCACTCCCCAGTTCACTACTTCCTCTCCACCAGTGGGGCAGGGGGATGGGAAATGGGGATTGCAGACAGCTTATCGCATGTTGTCTCTGGCACAGCTTCCTCCTCAGGGGGAGGATTCCTCACACTCTTCCCTTGCTCCAGTGTGGGGTCTCCATTGGTGTGCACTTCTTTTGGAACACTCCCCTTCAGTGTGGATCCCCCACAGGGTCACAAGTCCTGGCAGCAAACCTGCTTCAGCATGGGCTTTCCACAGTGTTCCCACAGTGTCCCCTTTATGCACACCTATCTGCTTTGATGTTGGGCTCTCCACAGGCTACAGGGGGATATCTGCTCCATTATGGACCTCCAGGTTCTGCATGGGAACATTGCCTCACCATGGTCTGCACCACGGGCTGCAGGGGAATCTCTGCTCCGGCACCTGGAGCACCTCCTACCCCTCACTTCTTCACTGGCCTCCGTGTCTGCAGACTTGTTTCTAACACATATTCTCACCTCCTCTCTCTGGCTGCTGTTCTACAGGATTTTTCCCCATCTTTCTTAAACCTGTTATCCCAGAGGCACTACCACCACCACTGACGGGCTCTGCCTTGGGCAGTGGTGGTCCACCTTGCCACCATTACCTGGCATTGATTCTGCCAGACATAAGGCAAGCTCCTTGCAGCTTCTCAGAGAAGCCACTCTTATAAACCCTTTATTACCAAAACCTGGACACACAAAACAATTTATTTCAAAGGAACTAGGAAATAAAAAATGAAATAACTCCTAATGTTAATTAATATGTGTGTTTTTAAATAATTAAATACAATTATTTGTTGTCAGGAACACAAGAATTTACTATGTGTTAAGTCTGTTAGTTCTTTTTCCCAAGTCCGTAATTTTCCTAGCTATTTATAGAATATATAGCAAATGCTTACAGGCATGTTCTTTCTATCCTTTAAATCAAAGGAATAACAAATTGAAATTATGTATTCTGGGCACGTATTAATTTGTATACTTTTTTTTTTAATGAATGAGGGAGACATCATCATTTCCTTTCATTTACATAAAATATTACAAAACTAAATAGAAGTTTTTTTGTTTGATGTTTGTTTTATGGTGGTTGGAATTTTTTTTCAATTTTTTTCTATTTCTGGAAATAGTGTACTGTAAACAAAACAAGAATATATTTATTTTCCCTCATACCAAGGGACAAGATGACACATTGCTTTAGAGATGCATCTGTCATATTGAGCCATATAAAGTGACAAGATACAATGTGACATGTTGATGAACAGTGTGACACAAGGTACATATTTCGATGTATCATTCAAAGCAGAATTTTAACAAGACAAGTCCTAGATTTAACAAGAACAAAGATCTCTAGATTCTAGTTTCATTTATTTTCTTTCTAGAAACTCTAGAGATTGCCTGAAAAATATGTCCCTTGATAGAACCCTAGGATCATAAAATCATAGAATCATAGAATATCCTGAGTTGGAAGGGACCCATCAAGATCTTTTATGTCTAACTCCTGGCCCTGCACAGGACCATCCCCAAGAATCACTCCATGTGCCCAAGAGCATTGTCCAAATATTTCTTGAACTCCCCCAGGCTTGGTGCTTTGACCATTTCCCTAGGGAGCCTCTTCCAGTGCTCAACCATCCTCTGGGTGAAGAACCTTTTTCTAATATCCTACATAAACCTCCCCTGACACAGCTTCAAACGTCCAGCAGTACTCTCATACTAGTACTACTCTATTTGCTAATGTTAATCACATGGGAAACATTTATCTTAGTATGACTTTTTAGTCTGGCTAAAAAAATACCCACTATACAAGGTAAAATAGGAAAGTTGTTTTAAAAGGTTATTGAATCTTGTTCTGGTTCTGTGTGATACAAGTTGTGAATAATGTAGGCAGAAAGAAACAGTAAATTTATTTCAAGAGAAAATTGTAAAGAATTTTAGCTGACAGCTGTTGCTTATGAGAATGCATTTCTGTACAGCAGTTATTGTACTCTGTTATCATAGGACTGTGTTAGACTTATGATATGTGTAGGAGTTTGTATGCAGCAGGAGCACCATACTTGTTACTTAAACAGAAAGGTTTTCACTTCTAAATTGTTTGAACTGTTCTTATGTGCTGTAAGCAAGGCCATAGGTGAGTGTGGGAAAAGGAGTGAAAAGATGTAAAAGGCAACCTTAAGAAGAAAAATTAAACAAAACAGTTGCAAGATGGAAAATGCAAAGCAATGGGCTGCTAAACAGGATTCCAAGAGAATATGAAAAAAATATATAAAATAGAAATAAAATAGAAATAAAAAACCCCAAAGAAA
The DNA here is from genome assembly GCA_013400975.1 of Atrichornis clamosus. Taxonomy (NCBI): domain Eukaryota; kingdom Metazoa; phylum Chordata; class Aves; order Passeriformes; family Menuridae; genus Atrichornis; species Atrichornis clamosus. Next base: position 522,322 of record WBMZ01004648.1, on the reverse strand, counting down.
TCTTGTCATGAAAAGCTGCAGGAGCTGCAAAAGAAAATGTTCATGCTCAGTGCTCATAGAACCTTAAGAGAAGAAATGAATCAGAGGACAAATTAGGATATCTCCATATGTCCATGTTGTATGTTGGGCCCCACTTCTGAACCCACAAGTCATCATTTCTCCATTTGTGTAACTCCCCAGGACTTTCAAGGGAGCCAGCTTTCCTGGATACTTTCAGAACTCTCCCAAATATACTATGTGGTAGTGAGAGATGAAAAAAATCAGGTCACTGACAACTCAGAGATGTTGAAATTTGCCCATGTATGATTACTAAGGTGAAATACAAACTCTGATGTAATCCCACGGGAACATCACCACTTGCCTTCATTCATTTCAGACTGAATTCTCTTCTACAACTGGTTGAGATTAGCCATGCAGACTTTCTAGAAAACAAGGGAGGCTAAAGAGAAATCTTTAAGATAATCTTTAATGAGTACAAATACTGGTATTCAGGGATAAGAAAAAACAAAAGGAAATTAAATAACTTACTTGTTTTATTTTCTCCCTTTACATCATCTCTAATATCTGTTCTGGAACCTCAGGTGCAGGCAGGATGCTTTGGACTGTATTTTCAAAGCCAACAATGTAAAGAAAAAAAAAAAACCCAAACAAACCTCCCAAACCCCTTATGATCCTCCTTTTAATATTCAAATTCAGACCATGAGAGTGAAAACCCAGACCCAGATAATGGGAATATTTTTACTGACTATACTGAGGACAAGATTTCATCTGCTGTTAAAAAAAAAAAGAAGTACATTTTGCTCTGTTTCTTTTCATAACCTTATTAAACTAGACATCATTGCAAATGCTTAGGGTTAATTTATACACTTGCAGGTGATATAAAGCAGTACAGAATTTGACTCATTCTATAAATGGGAATGAAGGTAGTGAACAGCATGTGAAATGGTGCTAGCACTGAAAAATAGTTGATTATCAATAATTATGATGCCTGTGATGAGTACTTTGACTTTTACAGTTCCCTGCAATTTACGTGATTTAGATATATAGAAAGGAGACAAACGAAACAAGAGCTTCAGCCTATGTGGGGAAGTAAAATTTAAAAAAATAGAGTAGAACCTAACCTTCATTTCTCGAAAGAGCAACTAGATAGACTGCATTTGAGAGCTATCAACACTATCAACATTTAAAAGGCAACGAAACAGTGAGAATAAAAATAATGCGATAAAACAATTCACAACTAATATCAGGAAAATTGAAATTTCAACATTGCTGTCACTCTGCTGGCTGAGTTGAAGAGGTGAGCTGATGTAGGGCTTTTTTAAGCTGTGATTGGCCTGCCAGCATGGATTTGTGTTGTCATGCTGAGGGCCCCTCTAATAGCCCAGAGGTAGCAGGTGGCTGCTGACTTACAGAGGCTTGCATCTATTTTATTATTTGTTGGCTCTTTTATCCCTGACAGATTCAAACACAAATAAATTCAATCAAGAACCTCTACCTTTCTATGATTCCATTTGGTACCTGTAGTGAGCTGCAGTGTATTCCTGAAATAGCATGACAACAGTCCCAGTGATGTGACTAGAGGTAAACAAGATGTTTTATATCCTGAGTAGTGATGGCTGGGCATCTGAAACAAGGAAGAAAAGAAATGAAAGTTTCTTGTGGAGTTCGCTATGGGGAAAAACAGTGCACTTTAAGACAGAGGCTTAGTTAATTTTTCCTTGGAAATCAAAAGGTGCAAATTAAAGCAAACTACCTTTTTGGAAGAGAGTTGAACAACAGTGTTTTGAAAACTGTACCCCAAATAATTAAGTACAATTGTCAACAATATAATGATGTGGTACAAAGTGGTTACATTGTGAGCATAATCCTCAGTTTCCAAGTTCTTCACAATATGGAATTTGAAAGTAGCTTTCTGTCACTCTAATGTTAGTAAGAGATCATCAGCTCTATCAATGGTGAAAAGGTGATTGCTATGTGATCCAAAGGAGTTTAAATCAGTCTGAGTCAGTCTGTAAATGTCCATGCCTCAGGTCTTTTGGTGAATGCTGCATATCTCTGTGGTTAGTCTGTCACAGGCTGTCCCAAAACCTGAGGTCTGCTGAAGAGTAACTCTACTTTAGAAATTGGATGTGCAGGGGTTCTGCTTTTATCCTACTCTAATAACAAAAGCTCATTTTTATGAAGTAACTCCAGAGCTGTTTGAATGTAAAGGTCAGATTTTCCCAAGATCTGGATTGCTTTTATTTGGTAGAGATAAATGCTCCTAAATAGGAAGAAAATGTCAACCAACAAATATTTGTAAATTTTATTTTCCTTGTCATCTTCATAGAAATTTATGAGAAGTCTGACATAGCTCTTGAATCAAGGTAAAGTCATCCCTCATCCCATTTACATTTCTCTTGGATTATAGGGTAATATATATGTAACACAAAAGTGCATCTTCCAAGAATTGTCTACTCAGTCTAAGTGAGTCAATCACTCTTCCACCGTGTGTCACGGCTGAGAGACTTTTAAGGCGTCTTCATGTTCTGATAAAAGGCATTTCTGATTAAATGATTCTGCTAACTTTTATCCAGGAAGTCGTATTCCAAAGTCCAAATTCCTATTCAATCATTTGTTCGTATTGCTGAATTGCTCCCATTTGTCTTCAATTGAAAGGAATAAATAGATGGTACAACAATGACTCCACCTCGCAAGACTCTGACCCTGTTTTCCGTTTTCTCCCTTCATTCGTCTGCAAAGAGCAAGAGTGATGTTAGGGCATTCAGATAATTTCCATACACTCTCCTACTGCAGTAAATCTTCATGTTCCTCTCAAAGAAAAACTCAGAAGATCAGGAGAGATGGAAGCAGAGCATGCCAGCTGAAATAAACGTGTGTGTCAAAGGTAAAAACATTGAGCTTCTTCAGTGAGCCAAAGCACAAAACTTGAAAGTGTCCAGCCAGGGATTCAAGTGCTAAACTCTCAACTGTTGTTTTTCTCTCTTTCTCAGGAGTCTCTTCATGAAAATGCCAACTGTATCTTAAAATTTAGTGAAAAGTTTATTCTACTTCCTTGCTATTTCAAAACATTTAACATGGAGTTTATGATAGTCAACATTTTCCTAAGACTTTGTATCTTGAATCTCTTACTGTATTATTTTTCCGTAAATATTTTCCTTAGCTTGTGGTGAAGACTGCCGAGTTTTGTCTGTCTGCAGAGCTTCATGCTGTGATGTCCTGCCATTGAGTTCATGAGTCAGCACTTCTCTATGCTATCAAACCTTGCTGCATCAAAAATAAATTTTCATGTAATTTTGAACTAAACAGTAGAAATGCCTGGACAAATATTTTAGGCTCTGCAAATTACAAACGGACTTCTTTTTTTTTTTGTTTTGTTTTAATTTTCTGTGTTAGTGGTCTGACCTATCAGTTGCAATCAATGAAAGGATTCAGGAGAAGACTCACCTTTGAGTGGTAATTACTGGTATATGCAAGCATACAGTGGCACAGATACTTAAGTTCAGCTAATTTAAACTCAATTTAGCATCCAGGGACAGATTACAGAGTAGAGACTAAGCAGGTTTATATTTTTATTGTCACAGATAATTTCACAAAGTCCTAGAATAGTTGTGTTCCATTGCCTATATGCTGAATTTTTCCTTTAAATCAAAATATGCCCCTGAACAGGGAGGGATAGCAAAGGGTAGTAAAAGAGAAAAAAACTGGGTTTTGTGCCACTTCTTCTACATATGGAAGTTTTTTTTCCTATTCAGCCTTTTTTGACTTGCTTCTCAAAAAACCCCACAAACCAAACCAAATCAAACCAAACCAAACCAAACCACAACCAAAGCAACGCAAAGCAAACCAAACCAAACCAAACCACAGCCAAAAAAACCCCCCAAAAAATCCCAAAACAGCCAACAACCAAAACTGATATTTAAATCTCATGATTCTGTGCAACTATACTGCCATATATATGAACAAAAATGAGAACTGAGGGCAACTTATCCCACTGAGGAAAACAAGAATCACACACACACATATATATATATATTTCTCAGAAGGAAAGATTTAATTTGGAAAACACTTGTGAAAAAACCAAAAAGAAATAAAAAGAGAGATTATTTATACAGAATACCTTAAACAGTGTGTCAGTTCAGAAAAGAATAAGCTAATTTGTAGCAGTCCTTGTAAACACAGTTGTGCTATAATGTCCATTGTTCTATCTAGTCTTCTAACAATTTAGTTATTTCATATCTACGTATTTAGTTATAAAGTACTACTCAAGAGGAAATTGGAAAAGAGATTGTTTTTTCAGCTATACTTGATTCAAGTGACTTGGATTCAGATTTCCACACTTGGATAACTTTGGTTCATTTACTCAGGACTTTAGACTTGCATAAGCAAAAAGGAGGTGGTAAATCTGTAACTCACAGAAGTAGAATGCACAATAAATGTTCCCAGCATTTCACAAGTCTGTTAGATGTAGCACAATAAATGTCATGGAAGGCCTAGAAATAAAGTGTTTAATGAATGAGTCATATCCTCTACTTCTATAGTATCCTCCCTGTTTATCCCAGGTAAGAAAACTAATCCAATGAATTGTTTGATGTTTCTAAAAACATCTTGGAAAATTTTATTTGCTGTCTTGGCTCTCATCTATAAAATGAATGCAGTTTGGATACCAGTCACTCCCAATAGGATAAATTCAGACAGATGCCCTCTATATATATCCATAGAAAAGTGTACTTAATGCCTGTGTGATGAGAAAATCCTGAACCTTCACACTGTAACAAATTCAAAAGCAGTGTTTTGCCGTTTGCTGTTTTGGTTTGGTTTTGTTGTTGTTGGGGGTTTTTTTTTTTGTTTGTTTGTTTTAAGTAAAAGCTTACAGTTCCAACCACAAATATTTGCACTACAATGAGCTGGAGAGATAGTTTTATAGGTACATTGTATGAGAAATGCTTCTAACTATAGTCATGACTTCACAGAAGCATTTTTTCTACTTCCTTTGTAACAGAAAAAATAACCACACCAACCTATCAGGAACTTTGTTTACTAAATTACATTCTAATTGATGCAATAGCATAAGTTGCATCACTGGAGGGAATTTCCACCTTCTTGATGAAAGACTGCTGGGAAAATTTATTGGCAACATGCTGCATGACTTCCAAGTAGATATCCTTCAAACTGAATTCAGTGCTTCAGTTCCATTTCTAATTAGAAAAGTTGTGTAGTATATAGATCCTTCATATGTTAACACCCATATGCTATGTGGTTTTCTACACTGCTCTATTGACAAAGCTTTTCAAAATACAAAGCTTTCTGCACATCTGCAGAAGATGATTCACCACCGTTTGCACCTACGGACTCCATTTAACCTGTTTGCACAAAGTTTAGTGTCTGCCTAACCAAATGATATTTGTGGGTATCCAATGGCTCTCTGCCTTTTGAACTTCCCAATTTGCCACATCTGATGTTATCAAATATTTAGAGTCAAAAAGGAAATTACACTTTAAAAATCACTACTTGAGTAGAAAACACTGGATTCAAATTGTTCAGTAGAAAAGCCAGACACTATGAGTCAGGCAGTGTGTGCAATGCTTTAATTTCTCTAATAAGACAGCATAATGGCTCATTATTGTTTTCACATGCCACCTTACTGTGCTCTTTGAACAAATTTTCTGTCAAATTTTCTTTTAGCCTCCATATATTAAATTTGTATTGACCCTGAGCCCTTTCAAAATATTATGTTAGAGAAAGGTTGAAGAGTTTCACTAAAAGTGTTCAAAGCCATTTACAGTCTTCCAGTAAACATCTTGTTATCTCTCCATTAGAGGTATTATACGGTAGTTTACGGATACAAATACGTACATTTTTACTTATACATGCATATGTACCTATAGTTGTATTTATATATATATATATATATACACTAATATATACATAGGCATATGTTAATATACACACTTGTACATAGGAATTGTCAAACTCTAAGTACTTATTATTAGAAACTTGCCATTAAATATATATAAATATATACACAAGTACACTAAGAATTCACAGAAAAGTTGGTAGATCAACTAGAACAAAAGTAAGCTCTGCAGCTGGTAGTTCTTCTGCATTCTAGAGCTGGCTTCTTATTTAGAGGAGTCTTTTGATCTATTTTTGTTAATAGGTAAAACAAAGACCAATTCAGTTTAAACATCCCTACAAATTGGTTACATATAGATGTACTATTGCTTATGTACCCTGTGAAATACAGAAGACCCTAAATTAACACTGGAACCATTTGCTGTGCAGGTGGTGAGGCACTGGAAGAGGTTGCACAGAGAAACTGTGGATGCCACATCCCTGATCAAGTGTTCAAGACCTGGTTGGTTGAGGCTCTGGTCTAGTGGAAATTATTCCTGCCCAGGGCAGGAGAGGTGGAACTAGATGGTCTTTAAGCTTCCTTCCATCTCAAGACATTCCATGATATACATTTGATATGATATAATATGATGCAATGACTTTGTATAGGGATGTGTATGTGGCACTTCTAGCATGGGGGAGGGTCTCAGTTTACAGATTTGTGGGAAACATCCAGGACTGTATTGTTTAAATATCTCTACCATGAGTAAATGTGTCATAAAAGCTCTTATATTAACTCCATCTTGGAACTTCTGAGATCTTCTCCACTTCCTTCTGGTCGGTCTTCACGGTCTTTTATTCTTCAGAGGTTAGAAAGCACTTCTTAATTTTCATATAAAATATATGCACGAACAATTTGTACTTGTTTATTTTGTTTACACATTAGCTTTTAGCTCAAATATCTCTTCACCTATCCCTGGCTGATTTTATCCTTATGTGTTTATTGACAGAAGTCATATTCCCTCCCAATCTTTGCTTTGCTGGTTTAAGAAATCCATAAGTTTGCAGTACCTTCTAAAAAGGTATTTTTCTTATAGTCATAATAAATAGCTGTAATTATTTAAGTCTGATGTAAGTCTGACATCAGTTTTAATGTGCTTCACTCTAAAATATATGAACAGGATTGTGTATACTATTTTAAGAGCTTCATGTTATGTACTACATTGATAAAGATATTTCTCTATCTCTTTACTGGAAATTATCTCTTTGGTTAGTTTCCTGCTTCAAGGATTCATTGTTGGTCTTTTCAAGCACCAAAAAGGAATGATATTTTATTTTTTTGTGTTCAATATATGTAGCTCCTGACAGAAAACAAGTTTAATGGTTTAGTTGTTAATGATCTCGGTGACAGGAAATAAAGAGAAGCTGTTGTGTATTTCCCACTGAATATGTTAAATTATTTTAAAAGTGTTTTGGGATATTCGCAACATTGTGAAACAAAGGTGAGAAATGTACTGCTAATTGTAAATACAAACAATAATGGTATAGTCTGATGACCCATTCAAATGCATAACTAATTGCAGTATGTACACAACCAGGAATGGAATGGAGCAGAGAGCTATGACAAGATTGTGCAGTTATATAAAATATGAGTTACACAATTAGGAGATTTAAAACCCTTTCAAATCATCATGAATACAAATGCATCAGGCAGGCCAATATTTTCTGTTTGAAAGTGTTTAATCAGAAAGGGAAAAAGTGCCGCTAATGTTAATTTTGGAGGAAAATTTCTTCCTTAATTTTCTGGTTTGCGACAAAAATAAAATTGTGAGGAAAGAAGTTCTGATGGTATTTCAGTTTCTGTTCCCATTTTTCCTGGTGATACTTTCATTTCTCTTCACACCTTTTTTTTTAAACACAAAGTAGAAAAAAGGAGGAAAAATAGAGTATGAAATATTTTGACATTTTCCTCCAGCAGATATTTATTAGAAAAGGAGCTTGCATTAAATGAGAAATTTTAATCTCTGTTCATCTAAAAAAACTCAGCATAAAATGAAGTCATTTGTTCCCTTTTATTTTCTTGAACATCCATCTAGTGTTTTCCACATCTGTAGATCTCTCAATTCCATGTAGTGCCAAGTCTGGTACCATTTCCTGTTTCTCTAAAAACTCAAACCCACCAAGGTAACAAATAAATAAACAGAAAACATGAAATATTTCAGGACTTGGAATGAGACTTTTGACCTTCAGGTTAATCTTTGATTTGTGTTACAGATGAACCGCTCTCTTGACCAGGTCCCATTTGTGCTATGAATTGTATAAACACAAACACAAACCAAGAGTTCCTGCTTGTGTAAATCAACTGTCTTAACTCCTAGTAAAAAAGCATGAGGTACCTGCAGGCTGGAAAAGAGGAAGAGGGGATGTGTACTGGAAGAAAAGAAAAAGTGAGATAATTCTGGTCAGTGTGTGAGAAGGGGAAATCACAGCTGAGAAGATTTTCTAAAGTCAACAAAAGGAATTAGTGAGGATGAAACTGTAGAAGCACAGTCAAGTGATATTTACGAAGATCTAAGCTGCAAGTATTGCCACAGAATAGTGTACAAATGCATTTTCCAGAATATGTAGGAATGTCAAGCAGAGATGGGATCTGGCATTTTGGTAGTAAACAAGAAAGACTGAGCAGATGCACACTCCAAAGAACCTTGGATGTAAAAATAAGTAATGTCTATTTGGTGTGATAGAAGGGGAATGAATAAAAAGTTGCATGTAGAGGGCTGTCATTACTAAAGCAATGAGGTATGAAAATGATATTTTGCTGAAACACTTTGAATATGGTGAGAACCTGAATGAAAGCTTTATTAGTGTGTCTGTATATGAAAAGATATACCTTGTGATGGAAATTAGTCGTACTGAAACTGTCCTGTAGCTAGACTCTGACAATACAAAAAGGTGATGGAGTCAGATGCATCATTCGGTTTTGAGTCTCACATGATTAGAACTTTCAGTGATGAGGGACAGTGTGATGATGTTCAGAGAAAATTTGAAAAGAGGAAGAGTAAAGAACTGGGGGAGAAAAAACCCTCACCAAAACAAACAACTAAAAAATCCAAAACCCACCTTAAATTTTACCACCTTCAGCTTGGGTTTTTTAAAATCAGTCCAGTAGTCAGGGAGACAGGCCAAGATTTTAATCAGGCAGAAAGGGCCAAATCTCTAGAGCAGAGGCAGATCTACAAATGTTGATCTGCCTAAATATGAAATGTGAAATAAGGTTTGTGAGTTGTTTTGTCCAGTGGTCTAGTATCGATCAAATGAAGAAAATTGAGTTATGATATCTGTGAGATACTTTGGAGAAAGGGCAGAGGAGAAATAAAAATATATGTAAATCTGGATTAGCTTTTCTGAAAGTTAGCATAAAATTCCTGCAGATGAAATCTGTAGTTGCACAATTGCCACAATGATGGCCAAAGGATAATTCTAAAACATCTGAATCATGTCAGACAAGCCCATATATCTAGGCTTATATAATGTTTTCATAAGACAAATATCGTTGCTGGAAATAATTGTAGATCACATATGAAAATTTGAACACATGCAAAAAAACTGGCTGAACAAAAAGAAAACTCATGTTGGAAATCAGTGTTCTGAAAATACCTTAAAGGCACAATGAAAAATAAAATGCATGAAAGCTCTTTGAGAGGAGATGTGGCAAAAAGGAGTAATGATATTTTGTATCATGTATAACACTGATAAGACCCATATTACAAGTTTTTGCAGTTTCAGCATCTACAATTTTTTTAAATGTTGATAGAATGAAATTGATATGACATACTACTCCTGACTCTTCTCCAAAGAAAGGACAGGAAATGACATTACATAGTGCTTTTCCTTCTTAAAAAAAAAAAAAAAAGAAAAAAGAAAGTAAATTAATTGATTTGATATTGATTTTTTTCCTTCTGTGAGTTGAGGTTTGGATGAGATGACCTCCTGATTCCTTTCCAACCTAAATCACTCTAAGACCTATGATAATGGCATTTTCATAAAATAATGGGAGCAAAGGGCATAACAGCAGCTATTTGACACATTCCAAAGAGAAATGACACATTTTCTCACATAAAAAGAATTCGTTATCATTAAAAAAAGATGGAAAGTGCTTGAAAGTAATATATTGGTTTCCTCTTCCCTTGATGTTTTGATTTCAAAGTTGCCTGAATTCCCGATTATGTGCTTTAGATAAGCACAAGTTTTGCTGCAGTCATACACAAGTGACTGGGCTCCATAAAAGGTTAAGTAGATGAAATGTAATGTCCCGTGGTTTGATGTGGGTCAAAGTAGGTGAAGCAGTTGTCCCTTCTGGCCTTTCACTCTGTGAATCCATGATTCATATTAATCTTGTTCAGAGTCTTTATTTTGGTAAGCTATTCCTTCCCTATAACAGTTTTGTTATCCCCACCCTGATCTGAAATGATTCTCTATGAAGTGACAGATTTCCTAAGGGAAATATCACAGCTTCATGATTTTACTTGATGACACTAACTTGGCCTTTAATTCTGAGATTACACATAAGTTTAGAAGCAAGTGTGACACAGCCAATGATATGAGAAAAAACATCTTTCTGATACCTTTAACATTATTTTATACTACTTACTGGAGGCACATGCTAGCTAAATATTTCTTTCAACAGACAGTTGAAGATGCAAATAAAATACTAAAAGGATGATTTTATTTAATTTTGATTTCCTTTGTATTTTTTAAATAAAAATAAGATTAAAGATAAAATATTGATGTCTCAGATGGTTAATGTTAAATATTCAGGGTCAGAGTTTCAAAGATGCCTATGGTGTTTGAACTCCTGTTTCCTATTCATTTTAAAGCAAGTATTCAGGTAAGTCTCAATTATTAAGAAAAGTTGTATCTTAATCAGTGAATCAAAATATCACCTCTCTTGAATAACTTTGTCAAATATAGATATTGCCTTTCTTGATTATTCTTTTTCGTTTTTATTATCACATAACAGCCTGCTAATGCGCTAAATGCCTCCATCATTGCCTTAGCCTTCCTGAGTTTAGATAATAATAAGATAATAGATATTAATTAGATGACTGATAATACTTTCTGATTGGTATTTAAGTAGTTTTCAAATGGTGACACTTAAAGGAATTTCTTTTTGTGCAAAATAACCAAAACAAACTCTAGGTGTTAGCAAGCTGCTCTTTAGAATCAAACTATTAGGGAATTCTAAATGTAAAACTATTAACTGGATGATCCTTGATCCTTGACATGAGCTGCCATCCACAACCCAGTCGTTGCCTGCTCATCTCCCTGCGGGAACCACACTCTTAAGAAGATTACACTACACAAATAACAACGAGCTTGGATAGAGGACAAGCCAGGAGAGAGTCCATTAAACCTTTCACATCATTACAAGCCTCATTGTTTTGCAGATGAGCAACATAAAGTAGAACATATGCATGAGGCCTCTTGCTGACTCTCTAGGTACCGGGGATTTCGAGTATCTGAACCTAGTTGATTGCTGGTAAATGAGTAAACAACCTTGAAGTAATCCTTCCATTTTGCCAGAACGGTGCCCTGCTTAAATACCAGATAATAAAAAAATATCCAGGTTTCCTTTATCGTCTTTCTGGTTCTCTCTTTTCTGTGTACAATCCTGTAATTTCTGTGGTCACTGCTTTTTGCCATCTGTTCACATCAGAAGTTGAAACTGGTGTTTGGATGGAATCTTATTAAGCTGGTCCAGGGGAGGAAATAAAAAGAAAATTCTAAGTAGTCTTCACGCAGTATCTGATTTAAGGCACAGGCCACCTCTGAAAAAATGTTTTTCATGGAGACCTGGAGTTCTGAAGTTATCAATTTCCATGGTTATATGTCACAGCAAGTGGATAAAAAGTGATTTATTCAAAATTTAACTGGCTAGTTTATCTTTGTAATGTGCTCCTACAAAAGCTATTTTTTATTTTTTGTGCTGGTGGACTGTTGATCATATTTCATTTATTCATGTTTAATATTAATTTTCGTGTGATGTTTCCCAACATTATTTTCATCTAATGTCAAAATGATGGCTTGTTTATTCGATTTTTTAGCTACTGCAATAATAGCAGAGAGCTCTAATTTTAGATCAGAACACCAGCACACAGGCCTTTTAGAGGTTTCATTTAATGATAAGGTGCATACCTACAAGTAATAGCTTGCTTAGCCAATTCTAGCTTAGTACTAGAATTCCTTTTTAAAGAGAAAGGGAGAATGACAAAATAATAAATGTTAATCTTTTTGAACCTCCAGGAAAAACCTTTAAGCTCAGATTCAGATTTATGTTGATATTTTAGCAAAGAGCTATATAATATTTTTCCACTTTAAGGTGAACTGAGTAACTAAAATAAGTCAGGAAAACAGATTCTTATTATGCTAAATGTGAAAGATATTGATGCCTATTACTTTTCATTTATCTCATCACATAGACTTGTTCCTTTACTAGGCTATTTTTTACACTCTAAATATTAATCTGATACACTAGTAATGATCTTAATTAGTAGTGCTCACTCATATCTTGCATTTGTATAACCTTTCACCCTGAAGGATCCTAAAATTTTGGGTGGTTTGAATGAAGATACTCCACATTTGAATTTGATCCTAAGAAAGTTAGGCTTGTGTACTGCAGCTGAGTCTAACAGGGCTACAGGTAGACTCTAAGAGCTCTACTAGTGACTCCCAGTTCGGACCGTGCACTTCCTATGGACTCAATGAGATGTGACAGGGGTTCATTGTTTGTATATGTTTAACCAAAGGGGAAAGAAAAAGTCTCACAGCCAGTTTGGGTGAGAAATTCTTAACAAGTTGGAAAGGCTTGCATACCCACAGATTATTGTACCTTACTTATTTATTCTAAATGCAAAAAGGCAGTGGTGGGTGAAACTGAAAAGGCTGAGTGGTTGAATTGTTAAGAGTACAGTGATGCTTAACCAAAGCAAACACTCAAACCCCAGGACCTTCAGAGTTGATTTTCAAAAAAAAAGGATTTTAGAATAAAGATTTTTCATGTGACTTCTCTTAATTTTCTGTTCTGCCTGGACATGACTGTTGAAATCTTTTGGTAAAAAAATAAAAGAAGAAAAATAATAATTTTGTATGGACTTAGGCACCTTTTAAAATTATTTCTAGGGTTGATTATTTGTCACAGGTCACATACCTTAAACAGTGAGAGATCTTCTTTCATCTCTGAAGAATGGGGCCACTATAAAGCAAAGAAGTAAAACCACTTAGAGCACAAACTCATAGGAAGCTTCAATGTGTGTAGAGAAAGCTATCTCAGGCAGGTAGGTAGATGGGGGGAGGGGAAGGGGAAAAGAGAGAAAAAGGTGAGGGCTGGTGNGGGGGGAGAGAGGGAGGAGAGAGAAGTTGACTCAATTTCTCCTCCAGCATTTCTCATAAATCCATTTAATTCCTTCCTTGTATTCTGAAAGAAAAGCAACATCTTTCCATGGTTCTAATCACAAACCCTTCACTTCTCATGGAACTATTCAATTATTTTCCATCAGACCTTGCAGATCTATTCACTTTCTACTGCTTTCCTCTTACAGCATTCAGTGTGAATGGGCAAACTGCTTATAAAAAGCCTGGGATTAGAAATGAGAGACTGTTGCAGTTTATTGGTCAAATTCAAGCAGAAGTACTCTCTGAGGAGTTGAAGGAAAGTTACTTGGAATCTGGCTGTATTTCACTTGGGTCCTTTGGGTCCCATTAGTCCCTCACTTTCATTTTCCTAAGCACCAATTCATTTCACTTACTCTCACCTTTCCCCATGGCCATATTGCTTACAATACCACGATAAGATGATTTTATTGCTTTGTTTTTGTCTATGAAATTTTATGGACATAATAAATAAAATACACTCTTTCTGATGTATTAGCAACAGTAACTATACCCTATTGCATGCAGATATCAAATGCATGCCCATTGTACAAATATTTTATATGAAGACAAGTCCTAGAAATAAAATAAATAACTTTAGCATATCACTAATGATTCCAAAAGAAATACTTCTCCCACTATAAATCAATGGCATATTACTTTAGTTAGGATAATCACTTTTACTACTATAAGTATTCATATCTTATGAAACAGTTGATACTATTTCTGTTATATACAGTGGTTATCATGCTGAACACTACAGACGGTGTCCTGCCTTTCCAGATATACTTTTAAGGCAGTAATTTGGCTCAAACCAACTGATTTTCATTATCTATTTTCTTGAGGTTTCTAAATATACTCAACATTATATGCTACCTGCATAAAAATTTTCCAGCTGACACCTCAAGGGCTTCTTTTACATCCCATACTTTTCATCAGTGTGGGTTTGTATTTATTTTCTAAATGTCCATTGTTAGTTCCATACAAGTTAAGAAATTGTAATACGTGCACATATTGCAAATGTAAGTTAACCAGCGTGTTTTGAGGGAATTGGAAGTGTTTAGAGGAGAAGCGTGTTTTGCTGGATGCTGATCCGTTAGTGAGAGATCAGAATGTCTTACTCTGCTTTTGGTGGGTACATATCTGCAAGTCAGTTCTTTATAACTTAAAGAAGTCTGATGACTTTTGGCTCATTTTGTGCCTTTATTACAGGTGACCATTTTAATATTTATTTTTTTTTAATTTCCAAGATGTCTAATATGATAAAAACTGCCAGCTTCATTCAGGGCCAAGTTGAAAGAAGTATTTTATTCTTACTAAAAGGAGTGTGCAGAAAGCTGGGTTCAGATCCTCCACCAGGGAAGCAGCAGCTACCCTGTTCTCTAGATAGTCTCTGAATACCCTGACATCATTCAAAACCCACTCCTGTTTAAACTGGGTCTTACAGGTACAGTGTAGTCCTCTCAGAGGTGAATGCTATTATCTTGCAAGATGAATAGCTTGTGGACAAAAAAATTAAAAACAACATTCTCAAATGTTTTATTTTTGCCTTATCAGAATCTTGAGTCCACCTTACTGATTTTTGTTAGTAGATTTGAGTTCTTTGTGTCTTGTTTTTAAACTGAAAATGCACAAGGTGTTTCTCTTCCTACACAGGATGTAACTTCAAAACCTATAAGCAAGTTTGTGATGACAAGTTCTATCCAAAGACTTCATGCAAATGAGATTCACACTGATTTTTGGAATTAAGAAACATAATGAAGCAAATGAAAAATACTTGAAAAAAGGAGAAGAATTATAGGGTGGGAGTTCACTGGTGGGAGTTCTCAACCTACCTACTCAGTAGCCAAAAGAATCTCTTTTCCTTTTTGGTTACAACATATTCTACTGACTTCTCCGTGTCTTAGAAGTTAAAAATTTCTCAAACAGCCTAAACTAGTACTAGTCCAGGCAGCAAAGTCATCTATAGACTGAAGTACAACTGTGCATCATCAAAAATAGGTTGCCCTATGCTGAAACAGAAAAAGGAAACAGATGGCATGCAAAACCAGAGCTGTGTGAATTTTCTGTCCTATGACAGATTTTGAAGGTGAATTTTTTCTGTATTGGTTTGGGATATAAAGTAAAAATCTAGGAATATCTCTCTCTAAAAATAAGAAGTAACCTAGAGAAAAAGAAAAGTGAGATAAACTTACTTTTAAAAAATTTCTTAGTATTAAAACATTACATTTCAAAGGTTATATCTTACTTTTAAAATTTTTATTCTGAGTTAAACTGAGAATTTCAAAATGAGAATCCATGTTTTAACAAAATATTAAAGTTTCTGATTTTAAAATATCAATACAAATTCTTTGATGTTTGGAATCCTTTTTTTTCCACACNAAATGAGATTCACACTGATTTTTGGAATTAAGAAACATAATGAAGCAAATGAAAAATACTTGAAAAAAGGAGAAGAATTATAGGGTGGGAGTTCACTGGTGGGAGTTCTCAACCTACCTACTCAGTAGCCAAAAGAATCTCTTTTCCTTTTTGGTTACAACATATTCTACTGACTTCTCCGTGTCTTAGAAGTTAAAAATTTCTCAAACAGCCTAAACTAGTACTAGTCCAGGCAGCAAAGTCATCTATAGACTGAAGTACAACTGTGCATCATCAAAAATAGGTTGCCCTATGCTGAAACAGAAAAAGGAAACAGATGGCATGCAAAACCAGAGCTGTGTGAATTTTCTGTCCTATGACAGATTTTGAAGGTGAATTTTTTCTGTATTGGTTTGGGATATAAAGTAAAAATCTAGGAATATCTCTCTCTAAAAATAAGAAGTAACCTAGAGAAAAAGAAAAGTGAGATAAACTTACTTTTAAAAAATTTCTTAGTATTAAAACATTACATTTCAAAGGTTATATCTTACTTTTAAAATTTTTATTCTGAGTTAAACTGAGAATTTCAAAATGAGAATCCATGTTTTAACAAAATATTAAAGTTTCTGATTTTAAAATATCAATACAAATTCTTTCATGTTTGGAATCCTTTTTTTTCCACACCTGAGGTTGGTTTTTTTTTTTTTTTTTTGGAGGATTATTAAAACTGAACATGTTCCTGATACATTTATGGTTTTGTTAAATAAATACTTTCTATGAGAAAAAAAATTTTAAAATAATTTCACAATCAAATTCATACAATGTATGAATTGAACATTTTTATAAAACCATCCATAATTTTATTCTATATATCTGACCTTTTGATTTAACAATAATCTCCACTCACTTCTTCATGAAAGTTTTGAGGGTGTAATTTTTAATGTTCTCTTCAGGCTTACATTATCTTGTAGGCCCAGCAAATTTTCTCAACTGAAAACAAAAAAGTTCACAACACACATCTCAGTTATGCTCATTTGTTGCTGTCACTTTTGATAGTTTTTTCTCTGTCTTTCTATGACATAATGTAGCTTTAAAGACACAATCGTATCTGATAAAAACTGCTTATCTCCATAAATCTCATTATACCTAATGGAAATTTCCCTTGCCTAGAGGAAACACTGGACAAAAGAGATAGATCAAGTATTTTGGCAAACATGTATACTTGGAGGTTTTGTCCCTGTTATCTCTCTATAACTGGTTGTTAGTATTCTTTTCCATGCTCTATTTCTGCGTATTGGCAAGCTGTTAATAAGAATAAATTTTAATGCTAGTTCTAGGTATATGTAGGTAGATGTAGGTTCAGACACTATTTTGAATTGTCTACCAGACAGAGATATTAAAGCCTATTACCTTCTGACCTGACTGTTTGAACTCCTAAGATGTCCTAAAACTGAACTTTACTTCATTAACACATCCTATGTTTTTGTCAACATTATAAAAATTCTAGAACAAGGAAGTACAATATCCGAAGTCCTTCTTTTCCTTCAAAGAAGTGGGAAAATTCATTTGTTTTACACTTACCTTGAAATGCCATGGTGTTTGCCTCTGTAAAGTAAGAAAGAATCAAACCTGAGTCCACATTTCCATAATCCACTGTCTTCCTTCAACCTGAAGTTTTTAAATATCTATTACAATATCGGTATTATGATTTAGCACTTGCAGTATTATTGACTTGTTCAATAGCAATAACAAAATACAGCAAATCATCCTAATGACATTGTGGAGAAACTAATTAGTAAATTAGGGCAGAATGTTAATCTACCCTAACACTCAAGCAAGACACACTTATCAATCCTTATCAGCTTGAGCTCTCTCTGTCAAAAAGAGCAAATATTTATCTAGCTCACACTGCATAGTAATTCCAAATAGGGTATCAATATATCTAGCTTACTATTTTCACAACTGATTTAGAGTAATCTGAGGTGTTGTATTTGAGTTGTTTTGGGTTTTTTAATATTAATATCAATCTTCTTCTCTTTCTGATAACCATGAATAAAGAGTATGTTAGAATGGACAGTGCTAAGGTACTCAAAAAAATCCTGAAGTAAAAAGATAATTTCTGATAAAAATCTGAGTGGGTAATATATGTGAAGTTCTGTGTACTGTAGTGATAACCAAGATTAAAAAATACAAGCAAATATATTGCCCCTAAGTTTGGGATATGAACTAAGAAATGGGTGGTCAAAAAGACTACAAGGAAGGTTTACAAATAATCTTATCGGCCAGCGGGGCCAAAAGGGTCAATTCCAGGAACTCTTCAGAGTCCTGTTCAGACGCCACTGTAGCGTGCCATGGGGGTTTTTAGATTGTGGGTGCTCAATGGGGCAGTCGGAGGTAGCTGCTGTGTACCCCAACCTGTCTCGAGAGAGGGACAGATCGGGTGCAGTTTCGCCTGCTAGCTCGCCCCTCTTTCTGCCCTGCGCTGCTGGTCGGCGCTGGTGGCACGCACCCCACACCTTATGGCGGATAGCTCAAATCGCCAGAGACAAAGAGTCAGGAGGGCCCTCCGCTCACCGAGTCCCACGGAGAGATGGTTTATTCCTGGAAGCATGGACGGGCGAAGAGAGTGAGGCACGTGAGGACCCTGCTTTTATGGAGGGGTCTGAGGGCACAGGGGCGGAACAAAGGCGGAGCCGGGGAAGGGAGCCAGTGAGCAGAGGGAAGGGGCAGGGCCGAGGGCCGGGGCAGGAAGCAGCCACACAGGCTGCTGGGAGAGGTAGCTTTAATCTTATCTGAGGGGCGGGGGGGTAAGGTTACATTCCAACCGCAAGGACTTGTGGGAGAGGCCTTTCCTTTGAACGGATATATTTGACAAAGACCTGAGTTTTTCCACCAGCCGGTCTCAGCCACTTTCCCTGGTTCACCGGCTGGTGGAGTGACCTCAACACATATCTGTAACAGAATCCAGAGATTTTGGTATTAAATTTATGAAAGATGGATCACCTCCATTTATAGTAAAGATCAATGAATGAAGGCATATCCCTTCACCTGGTAAGGATAAGCTTAAGGATTAATGTAACTGGTTTGGTTTCTGGTTTTTTTTTTTAAAGTACAATAAATTCATGGATTTACATAATTTACATAATATGTAAAATGCAAGAGAATTTTCTTTAAAAGTAGAAGGAACTAGTATAAAAAGAAATAAAATAACACCTGCAAATGAGCAGGTTTAAGCTAAAATATCTCAGATAGTGCACCCCAGAACATGGAACACCAAGGAATCCAGCTCTACTGGAGGAGCTCTACTCTACTCTCCAGCTGTGCTGGAGGTAATCTATAAGGATTCAAATAGCCAGCAGTCCCCTGTAGATCCAGATGAGGTCCAGTGTACACAATCCACGTGGCAGAAGTTTGTACAGAGTGCACCATTGCCGTACGCCAGTTCATTGGCGTTGATGTCCGTGAAAGAAGGAGAACAGTGCTTCAGGCCACTACCCAGCTCCAATAATGTGGAGATTTTTTCCTCCCTACTGGTCTGTGCCTTGGCTATGGAGAGACTGCCCACGGCTGCAGGCAGATTTGAAATACTTGAGTGCCATCAAGTATAGCACAAGTATTATACTTTAAATATAATGAGCTTTCATTGTGCTCCTTGAATCAATAATCAGATTCAATGATGAAAATCCAAATGAAAGAGAAAAGGAAAAAGAAATCCCAGAAGAGTAAGAAGCAAATGGCCATGTAAGAAAAACAGATGACTAAGATGGACAAAAATGTTGAGGCATCTACCTTATAAAAAGTCTGTCCATGAACACATAAATATAAACACTTTAATAATTACAACTATGAATCAATATACCCATTATCCTACCTTTTGGCTTACACTGAATTATCCTTCTGATTCGCAGAATAGTCAGAAACCTGCCCTTATTCATCCCACTGCCATCTGACAAACTTCTTGTAGTCACTGGTACCTACATTCTTTTCATTAAAGAAGGCTTAGCCTTGAAGAAGAAAATTTCAAAATCCTCGACAATTATTTGTTTATTCAGAGAGCAGTAACTAAGTACCAACTAAATACCAATCAAGAGAAATAAAGTGGACAATGAACTATTTGGAACATGAAAATAATTTGCCTTTAGTTTAGTCGGGAGTTTTAAGTCAGTTCTTTCTTGACTTGATTTGCCTACCTCTAATCCTCTCATGGTGGTAAGTCTGAAAAATAACTTCCATCTCTTTTGTGCTATAGGGACTATTGTCAAATCCAACACATCAAAGCCTCTGTCACTCAGCTTGTATTACAGTACATGTTTTTGCAAAGAGTGATTAGACCAAAAACATTCTCAGACTCTGTATCTCTCCTTCCCCCTTATTTATAATACAATGAAATCTACAGTTAAAGAAAAAAATGAGGAAATACACATATCACAAGCTTGTTGTAAAGCATAAATATTTTGGCCATAAATATTTGCTAACATTCAGCTGCAGACATGTCATATTTTCCAGTAACCATGAGAGAAGGTGACAAGCAGAAAGATTGTCCTCCTAGAACTCTGAAAAAGACGCAATAAGACAGACAAAATGTGATACCAGCAAGTTCATAAGAAATGCCACTAGTTTAGTGAAGAGAAATGGAAATTATCAAGCAGTTCTGCTAAACAGAGTTAAAAAATATATGTGATGATAACTCATCAAAAATGTAACATAAAACAAGCAAAGGTAAAATAATATCTTAACATAAATAACTCAAACATCCGCAGATCCCTAAGGGTAATTTTAACTTTGTACCGGGTATATTTAAATTATTTGAAGACACAATTGGCTATATATCTTTTTCTAAATGTGGGTGGTATAGTGTGCTTTACTACTAACTTCCTACAAGCCTTTTAATAGTGTACTTGACATTTGTTATGGGGGCAGTGTTCTGAGTCTGAAGAGACTTTTATGTCCACCCCTGTTGCTAAAAGGAACAGTGACAAGGAGGTTGGTGTTAGTAGATGGCAGGAAAAAAAGTTAACTGTGAATTAGTTGTGAAAATCTTGGTCACAGAAATCAATTTTAAGTGTGCTTGAGGAGGTCTATGACTATAATATGACATCCTGGGGGAATTTTTGGTAAGGTTGAGTTCAGATGACAGGGACGTGATGCTGAGAATTTTTTGGCAATAAATTTCATACTGGCTCCTTCCTGAGATATTAGAATTCATCTTGGCAAAGAGAAGCAGGAGAGGCATTCACTAAAACAGCTGACTTCCAACCAGATGCTAATTATTAAATGTTGAGGGGTTTTGGGCAGCCAGAAAACTAGAGTAAAATATAAGCACTGCTATAAGGACACCTTATTCAGGAAAAAGAAAAACACTTTTTGTCTATCTTACACTGCTGGATAGCATTTCAATACACGTCTTTTTTAGTAATTGCAGAGGAATAGATTATATTGAGATTTTAATTTCAAATTAAACAAGACTGCCCTTCAGAAACTTTTGGAATGCAAAAGATGTTTTTGTTAGTATGTTGAGATTTCTTTGAACGCATTTGGCTATTCCTGATTTTCTCACTCTTCAAATAAAGAAACAAACACATATTGTGTATCTGTCTTCTCTCATTACTTCTTACAATAAATAAGATACCAGCAAATGTCTGTCACACAAATATGCTTGTTACTTTTAGTTAAGTTAAATTCTTATGTACAGAAATAAACTTTTGTGTCATGCCACTGTCCAACTGAACAGCCTTCTTTTTTTAAATTGGGGTCTTCAGGTTACAATCTTATGTATGATACATTCTTTGCTCTTAGAGAAGGATACTTGTGGGGCTGTTTAATTTCCAGAATTTATTTAGAAGAGATCTACCTCCCACCATTCCACTAATATTCTCATCTGCTTCAAAAAGGCTAAATAATTTTCAAAGGTGTTAGGAGTTATATTTTTAGTGACAGCTTATGTCTTCTTGGCACATTCCTGGTACAGCAATTTTGGCAGACCTCATGTTAGAGAATCTTCTGGTCTGCCATGTATTAAAACTGCTCTCTGGTTATCCAAGCACTTAAAATACTTGTGAGTGTCAGGCTTGCAAGTAGATGGATATTTCTTTAGTTTAGATTTAAATATCAGGAGAAGCTAAAACATGAGAAAAGGCAGAGCTTGAAAGGTACTCATCTGGTCAGACACACGCATTACTTAAAGACATGTATTGGACAAACTAAACAGCTTGCTGATTCTGGTTTCAGGCAGTGACAACTGTCTGGAAGGTATATCTAAATAAGTAACAAAACCTAATACATAGACAGTTTTGATAACAATTATAAATATCATGGTATTTAAACAGATAGACAGATGAATTATCAAAAGTGAAGGCTTGTTTCACAATCACACTCAGCAAAAAAAATCTAACCATTTTTTATATAAATGTTTTTGGATTATGTGATAACCTTACCTAGATTGTTATATGCCTAAATTGATATAAATAACAGTAAAAACTACTAGCAATAGGCCAGTTAAAATTCATTTAAAGTGGCATACCTAGGAAAAGGAAAGACAGCCCAGTGATAGGAGTGACAGCTTAGAGTTTGGAAGACCATTGAGATATCTTAGAATTGATAAAAATTCCTTGTGCTGCAATGCTTCTTGAGGATAAATACACTGGAGTTGTTAAAAGCATCTCACCTTTACAGTAATAAGGCCTATGCAGGTAACACAGACTAATAGACATTGCACTCCACTGTTTTTTTTGTGGTATCCTAATAATTCTAACATAAAAGGAACAAACTCAAGGAGACCTGAACTGAGATCTGCTGGTCTGGTAGGCAGCTTTGACAAAATCACTGAGTTTTCCTCATTTCTCCCTATATAATCATGAGAAATAATCCCACTTTTCTTTGCACAACATCCTGCATTTTTTGTCTGACGTATGATATCTACGGGTATTGTTGCTGTTAATAAAGTCATATTTCTTTTACTTTTGAAAGAAAGTGTACTGAAGCTGTAAAAAATCCTTATTGTGAGCTTATACTTGCATTTAGAAGAAGGAAATACGCTTTGTTTAAGCCATATATTCTGGGGTTTTTTTTCCTCAAATCTCAATATGTTATTGTGGAATTAAAGGAAAAATATGAGAGCCCTCCAGTGGTGAAAATAATGTGTCTGGATTTCATAACATAGCAACTTTGTTGTGACTGGTGCCTGTTTGCAAAATAATTGCTATCATTTCCTGACACATATAGATACTGATATAATTTTTCTTAACAGGACTTGATGCCATCCATCATTTGCCTGGGCTTGTATATGAATGTGTTCCCAGATGACATCTGTAATACCAAGAAAGTCAAATTTGTCTCACATTACTTCCTTTTCAATACAGACAGGAAAACCCTCAGGGGCTCTTTGTTTGTTTACTTCCCACTAGGACTTGCATGGGGAATCATGTTCTCCCCTTCCACAAGCTTCTCACCTTTAAAGGTGTGTGGATGAAAAGAGATTTACAATTGCAGTAATAGAGATGTTTGTCTGGCCTGATCCACCCATTCTTCGGCTTCCTGGATTATCATGTCAATCCAGTCACCATTTGCCTTTAAAACTGCTCTCCACTATAAAGCTGTGGGACATCCTACTGGAAAGGCTCTGGACAGCTAGCCATTCACTGCCTTGAAACTGAAACCTCTGAGCATATTGTACTGCTTCAGCAAAAGAGTGCACATTTTGGATTTCTATGCTCAATTTGCCATAAAAAAGAGGAATTATTCTATTGCACTCCAGGAAGAAAATGGAGATAATAATCTGCTTTTCAAGAATATGTAACTATAGCTTGCTCTACTTATGCCTGCAGAGTCCACTGGGACTACATTCCTTCCCTAAACATGTTAATATTACTACTACTACTACAAAAAATCCTTAATATGGTGCTCTTGCACCTTTAATTCTGGTTTGTAAGGCTTTTGAATATTTTAAAGCTAAACATGCCACCATAAGTGTCAGATGGCTTCTCCTAGTGAAGTTGCAAATGTGGAGTTAAAAGCAGTTTCCTTGTGAGAGACAAACATATAAAACACAAATACCTGAAAACCAGCAGACTTCTTGGAAAACCCTTCTATAGCACTGGAAACAATAGGAAACAGAAAGAGCAAAGGATTAGATGTTAGTCTTTTTTTAATGAGGATACCTTTTATCGGAAACATGTTGATAAAGTGCTTGGTGATACTAAGACTATTTCTTTGAAGCAGTTGACATTTGAGGTATTCATAAGCAGCCCAGAGCAAAAGCTGTATGGCCAGAAGCCCACTGTAATACTATTATCTGCACCACAATTGTCACAGGTGTATTCAGAAAACGCATAGGAAAGCTCACCCTAATGATACAGATGTGAGTGTGCACACACACTCCCACTGTTTTGCATTGTGTTTAGGTAGAGGAATATTTCTGAGTACAGACAGAGGAGGAAGAATTGTGTTTCCTTCTGATTTTGTTTTCTGTTTTATTTCATTTCAAATCTAGTCAGGCCACTGAAGTACACAGAATAGAAGAAATCAGATTTTAAGAGGCTAAATCTGCTTCACATCCTTAGATTTTGGATTTCAATGGATTTTACCATCTCTTATACAGCAGCTGCAGGGCCCAGGCCTCCTATTGTCACAGAAAAATAAAGGCCTCATTTAACTGCTGGTGAAGCTGTAGTGTGTGATGTGTGTTTGTTAGTCTAAGACATCTGCTCTTTTTGTCAACTACTAAATCCAGACACCACGGAGTTCTCTCTGTCCCCTGTCAGGCTCTATACAGAGTCAGTGGGCTGGAGCTATGCACTGCCTTCCAAAAAAAGAGTAAAGGGACAAAGAAAATATGTGTGTGCTGTGGGGACTAAGTGACAGGAAAAGAGATACTTTTAGCTGTGTCTGGAAAGTTATGTGATTAGCATGTGACAGGCTGCTGGCCCCTTAACCACGGACTGCATAAGGATCACTGACTGCCAGGGAGGCTCTGATCTATGTAATCTGACAAAAACAGTGCTGAGAGGATGCTGATTTTAGTTACCAGGCCACATTATGCACAGTACACTTATCATCAGGAGGTATTAAAAATATGCAGTGGATCAAGCAACAGCAACCTTGGGGTGTGCATGGCACTTCCCATAACCATGCCTACCTGGATTAGCTCCCTGCATGGGTGAGGGCCATGATTTCCCTCAGGACCCAAGAGTCCCCTTCCACTGCCCTTCACCATCCTCCAGATCCCTTGGAGCACCAACAGCCTCCATCTGCACCTGCCGGAACCATGAGCCAGCAACTACGAGTGTCAGAGGTGCAGTTTGAATGTCCAAGAGTTTTATTTTTTCACTTGCAGGGAAGCATAGGGAGAATAAGGAAAAAATAAAATATCAAAATTTGTGAACGATAAGTAACTTTCAGACCTGACGTTATTTTTTCTGTAACTGTTAAAAAAGAAAAAGAATAAATATTCAGTTCAGTTTTTATGATAATGAGGAATTTTTGCAGTTTTGACATACAGAGACATTTTGTTAAGTTTGTAACTGTCAGTTGAGCAAAATAGAAATTGAGTTGACTGGTTTTGATGAAAGTTTACTTAAAATTTGAAGATAATTTTTTTTCTTTTCACAAGAAAATAAAATTTTCCTTGCTTTGGCTGAGTGTTGGACTTGTCACACAATTTTAACTACATGGAAGTTAGATTTCTCAGCAAATTTTCTCATGAAAGTCAATGAAGAGATACAAGGAGTGAGTATCGGGTAGCATGCCTTCGAGATCCAAACTTGTATCAAATAAAGTGCCACCACTGGAGTGACTGTTCCTTTCCACTCATTGTTCATGGAGCCCAGATGACTAGGTTAGACTTTGACTAATGTTTAGGTACCAGAATTAGGTAATTCCTACCTGACTTTCAAGATGATAAACTATACTTTCTCTAGGATTTTTATTTCCATATTTCTTATTTAACCCTGAGTAGAACTTTTCTTGGACATGGATTTCACCAAAAATGTGATGCCTATTTCTTATTGCCATCTATTGTGTTTGCTTTTGAAATGCTGATTTATTTTTCCTGTAATCATTCAGCAGCTTCGTAGCAGAATCATGTAACACCTTTAGACATTCAAACATGATGATTACTCTGTAAGGATTGATTGCTTTCATTGTAGAACTGAAATTTTTCTGTCGTCTGTCTAAGGAGCAAGATTATCAGGACCCTGTGCTGTAAGAAAAAAATGTCTAACTATTTTTACTGTTCCACCGAGTCTTAACTCTTTCTATGAGTTAGGTACACTGAGTGAATTTGGTCTTCACTTAATTTTTATTTCAATGATGTATATTGATTTTCTTTCCTCTCTATGCAAGCATGCCTAAGTAGAGAATGTAGTTCAATAGATTTCACAGCTCTGTAAGAAAACAAAGTCACATAGCAACAATAATGACCTCGAATACATGAGAAAAGTCTGTAAACAGCCTTCTTCTCCAATGGGTTAATCCCAGGTTTAAGATAAGATATTCCCCAGTGTACACACAGAAAATATATTTCCTTGACATTCTGAAAATAATAGGATTAACAACATTATGATGCATTTTTACAAAGTACTGGGAAGTAAAGTGCAGGAAAAGACAATGTATGACATTGCCTACAGTTCTAAAACCTAAAAGTAAAAAAAAAAATGGGAGCTGGAAATTTTACCCTGTTTTAATTCAAAATTTTTCAGAAGCCACTGAGATTGAAAAAACCTCTGGAGCTCATATACTTCCTTACTGTCATTTTCAGGAAGAAAAACACAACAATTTTTGCCTGACTTTCCTTTTGGTCCATCTTTCATCTGCAAACAGAAATATTTCATTTCAGTATGGGTTTTGGCATATTGCAAACATTTTGCATCATGTTTTAACAATTGTTAGAGTTTTTTTGACAAAGAAACAAACAAAAACCTGTTTCAGAGACAAATTCTGACCCTTAAAAAAAAGTCTTCTGACTTCTCTCTGATTTGAAAGAAGTTTGTCTCAGACCAGAATCAAGTTTAAGTCAGAGAATAAGCACACTACCTATTTAGTTTTAATGTTGCATTACAATAGACTAATTTGCTTATATTTTAAGCAAAAGTTGATCCATATACATTCCAATATAAGATACATGGATGTTCAACATAATTGCACAATTTGCTAACAAGTCATTTTAAAGAACTCTGATAGGAAATTTAAATGCAGGTAATCCCAGGATTTTAGGTAATATGACTTCATTTTTGCTCTCTAGAATAAAGCTACTCTCTGTCCTGTAGTACTGAGAAGCAGGTTTTGATCCTTGAAAATGAGTAGTTCAGTTTCATTGAAATGTTTACATGGTGAATTATTTCTGCGTAGTTTTGGTTTACCATAAGAACTGAAAATAAATAAAAAGTCTACAGCTAATCACTATAGAGTGGTTTATTGTGCATCACAGCATAGCTGTAATTTAACATGGGTTAGTAAGCTTATTTGCATAATATAAATTTTAGCCTGGTTTTATAATGTATTGGCTGTGTGAGTGCATTGACCCACAACTGGCTACAACATTAAAGTTCAGTAAAAGTGGTGACATACTACATTTCCTTGTAGCAGCTCAGTGGAATTGCAAATGTAATAGCCAAGAGCATGTTTTTCTGAAAGCATCTGGGAACACCATCACTAGTGCAAATGATCCTTTAAGCATATTATTTTTTTTGTTGGTACTTTATTGTTGCCTTTCACATTTTTTTCCTTCTATTTTCTATGTATTTTTTTAGATAGCAAAATTAGCAGGGCAAGTATTCAAATATTATTTGAGGGTGATGAGGCATTACTACTCTTAATACATATATTAGCGGGTATGTTTCATCACTTCTTCACTACATATGAACAAGCAAATATATGTTTGGACCTCTATAACATGACAGAAAACAAGATACAGTTATGGTAGCCCATGTGAAACAAGCCTTTAACTCTCTGACAACAGTTACCGACATTTATAGCACAGCTCCTGAGGGCCTTAATGACCATCATGTCATGCTGAATCTACTATTAATATACCTCACTAGGAAGGAGTAAGTATTATGGTTTTCATCCTGAGTGTGAAAGGTCCATATTTCATAAAGAGCTTGAGTCTAGCTGAGTTATTAAAACGTTCCCCATAAAGAAAGAAACAGTCATTCCTTTTTTATTCTTCTTTTTTTTTTCTTTTTAATAGTTTCTGCCTGCTGAAACTTTCTTCTTCTCTTGAAAGGAAGTGATCTGCTTTTGAATTAAAACACAAATCAGATATGGTAGTGAGGACTGTCTATTGTTCTACAATGTTGTAGACAGCAGACATTAGATCTGAGGGTCATCTTCATGTGGAACCTCCAATATAGTTAGCAGGACTTCCATATTTACATGATGGTATTAAGCAAAGATTTATTATTTTAAAAAATTATTCAAGACCCACTTCTATAGAGATCAAGACACAGAACACTATATATAAAACAAATAAGAGCTGGAGAGAAAGGTTTCCTGAAGTGACAGATCTGTTTTGGACATTCATTTTGGTGGATCCAAACCTGGGACATTTCACAGAGTTATTGAGTAGTTTTGGTTGCAAGTGCTCTCTGCTCCTCATCTGATCTAACCCCTGGCTCAAAGCAGTATCAAAGAACTTGCGCAGGACCTTGTCCTGTCCAACTTTGGAAATATGTGTTCAAGAAACTAAAATATCAGGCAATGAGCCCTTGAACTCCTTGACCTTCATCTCTGATGCAGACCTTTTGCCCAATCACCCAAAATAGAAGCATCCCAAAGCACGCATTACTTATATGGGTTTTATTCAGGTTGGGTTCCTCCTGTGTCTATATAAAGGCTAGGATTAATATGACCCACTATTGTGCCAGTCACCTTTTACTATGTCTTTAATCAACGAACTGGAATTCAGTGTTTCTTGAGCATGATTCATCTGAACACATAGTAGATTTCTAATATAGGCCAGATGAATTGTGCCCCAAGGTGTCTTTTTTGCTGAATCCATTGCCAATAAAGGGATTCTGGGGAGATTAGCTCAGGTGTAGTCTTGTACACATCTGAAATTAGGTGGTGTAAATCCTATCTATGGACTTTTCTTGGATTGATAGCAAAAGAATTGCCTGTCAAATTCAGGCTTACTGGGTTACATTGAATGGGTTGTGTGTTACAGGTTATAGGTGAACTCAATGTCTTTTCAAAAGGGGTACTGTAGTTTTTCTGAATTGACATTATATCAGTAAATCCTTTTCTTTCTATTTTTTATCATTTCTATGTAAAACTTTTTGAGAAAGAAGTGCTTCTATGAGTTCATTTTTTCTATGTGGGATAATTGAAGAGATATAACATGTGACTGGAATTATTTTCACAATACTGAGTGTGTAATATGTCAATAATTCACAGTCTGTTGACAGAATAATTTTAAACAAATGAATATGCTTCTTGTATCTTTTCCTGTTTTCATTGCAGACTGTGTAAACGAGAACTAAAAGAGATGAGAAAAGAATTTTTTGAGTAATGAATGATAGAAAATATAAGCCTTTTGGGTACAAAATGACAAGACTGATAGTGTTTTAAAAGCAGGAGAATAGCTGATATTGGTAAGTGGATCTATATCCTTTTTTTCCCCCATGCAAACCAGAGGTTTAGGTAAGTTAATGTCTGCATGAAGAATGCAGTACATGCTTTCTTCAAATGCATAAATAATCAAAAATTTTAGCTAATTTAGAACTGTGGATTTAAAGCTCTTGTATGTGCCTATTAACAGTAAACGAAAAAAAGGATATTATAAGAAACTCACAGAAAGGAAATGGAGATTCTGAAGAGACTGTTTACCTCAAAGAGACAGATCATGTAATTTCTAGTGCACAGTGGCAGATGGCACTACCTGATGTAGCACATGCACATCTCCACCGCGCTTCATGAAAAAGCTGTACACTTTGCATCATCATGTGGCTACTGCAGTTCCTGAGAAACACTTCTTCTTTCTTCATTCTCTTTTGACAGGTTGCGGCATTAGCTTTTTTGGCATGCATTCCAGGCCATAGACTGGGATCGGAGATGTTTACTGGATGCGAGTTAATGTTTATCTGAAAAGTTGTGTGAGTCACATGAAGCTTTTAACATTTTAATTCTATAAATGTGTGATTGCCACAGAGATTACCGTACTACTTATTTATCTAGGAGGAAAAATATTGTATTTACAGCACATTTTTAGTTATATAAATTGCATTTTTGTACAATCTTAAATACTATGATAGTTAAGGACCTACTTTTCCCATCAAATGCATTCGGACTTGAAAATATGTCAATCATCTTACCTGATTTTAACTGATTGCTGCTCAAAAATGACTTCTGATGATTTGGTGGACTACTAGGAACATGTTCAACCACATCTTTAGTTTAAATTAAATTGAAGTGTGGGGGATTTTATTCTTTTGTTTTGTTTTGTTTTGTTTTTAAGTATTCACTATCTTCTGTCACTCTTCTTATACACAGAGCAACTCTTGTACCAAGAGTTCTCGGAAAGCAGAAGCAGAACTCAACTTGATGTGGCTTAGGTTGTTATTAGCATTTGGGAGTTTAGATGCTATAACATGACAAAAAATGATTCATTCTGTTGGTACAAGAAGAACTGAAGTAAGTAGTGAATCTCTCAGGATCTTCACATCTCTATTTCCTTCATAGTTAAGGACAATGATCAGTGACAGCTTTGTCAGCTCGTCACATACTGTCATTGGAGATTCCATGTGGCTGGCTGATTGTAAATTTTTCCTTCAATTTGTTAGAAGGTACAAGACGACAGAAGCCTGAAGGAAGATAATTATCTTATGTAAGTTGGTAGTGAAAAATATGTAAATGAAAACAGCCTTGATTTTTTTTTTAATATCTTAACCTATTTTAAAATGGTTGTTGACTACTGAGCAATACTGAAACAAAATTTTGAAATGTAACTTCTCTGTAAACACAGAATTCCTATTGCAGTGCATTTAAACCTTCACAGACAGAGTTGAAAATATTTCATTTTAACGTCCACACTCCCTCATGCTGTGATGTTTTCCTTGTTCCTTATGGTCAGGTCAGTCTACATATTTCCCACAGAATTCCCACAGAGGACCTTTGACATGTTCATGAAGTTACAAAAATATTTGGATGAGCCAGTCTACAAAAATGGAAAAACATACTAAAACCTTACTGAGTAAAATAATAAGAAAAAGCCAACAAAGGCAAGTTGATTACCTTTGTAAGACTGTCTTTTCAATTTCCCCATTGTAGGTCTTTCAACAGTGCCCTGATGCTCACAGATGACGTCTCTGAAAAGCTTTTTCAAAAGCAAAAGTTGTTATTCTAAGGCATGACACATGAGAGCCCATAATAATATGTGGGATATAAGTGCATATTTCTTCAAGGTGATTGCGTATCTTAGAAACAACACATCAAGAGAACTGGGCTCTACAGCAAGATGAAGAAACATCTTCAGTGTCTGAAAGAATGTGACACAAGCTTCAAGGAATTCTAGAAATAGTGTACTATTTGAAGGTATCCTAGACATACACTCTTGAAGATTGATAGAATATATTGTAATGGGAGAAAATTAGCCTTCAACACCGGGATGCGGAAAACTTTCAAAAGGGAGATTTAAACCCAAATGAGTACTGTAAGCAAGATACTAATGGTAGGACATTAACATGCACACTTTGTGGAGTTACTAACCTTGTAAGATTTTAAAAGATGCTTCACCTATTATATATATTTATAAATATATAAAGTTAATGAAACATATTTTACATTCTATCTATGTGGATCTTACAATTTTCCTGGCATAAATCTGTGAAAAATGTGTTCTCTTAATACACCTGCTACTGCTTTAGACATCACCAGGTACGATCTAATAAATTGAATTGTGGACAACAATCCAATTTTTAATCTTTGACAAAAAATTACTTAATGTTTTCTTTAATCCATATTCTTCCATAGAGGATGCATTAGGATATGAATTAAGATAAGAATATAGACCTGTTGAAGGGAGTCCAGGTTGAGGGCCTTGAAGACAATCTGAGAGCTGGAACACCTCTCCTAAGAAGATAGATGGAGATAGTTGGGGTTTTTCAGCCTGGGCAAGAGGAGGCTCCAGGGAGCCCATATAGCAGCCTTCCAGTACCTAAGAGGGCCTCCAGGAAAGTCAGAGAGGGACTTTTAACAAGGACATGTAGTGATAGGTCAAAGGTGAATGGTTTTAAACTGTGGGAAGGTAGTTTTGGATTAAATAGTCAGAAGAAATTCTCTATTGTGAGGGTGGTAAGACACTGGAACAAGTTGCCTAGAAGAGCTGTGAAGTCCCATCCATGGAAATGTTCAAGGCTGGGTTGGATGGGACTTTGAGCAACCTGGTCTAGTGAACAGTGTCCCTGTCCATGGCAAGGGGTTAAGATGCTTTCCAACTCAAACCATTCTATGACATAGTGTTATAATTGTTGACCTCTTAAGCTTCTTATTTCTCCTTTGGTTTCAGTAGACCACAGTTTATTAGGAGTCCTTGTTTTGTGTTTTCCTTGTGTCTTTAGGAGAAAATATGTTCTTCAATTATTGTTAACAATTGTATGTTTAGAAACCCTAATTATTTTGGTTCAAAATCTAGACATCCTGAAAAGGCAAACTCTAGAAAGAGAAAAGAAGTAATTATTCTAAAATAGCAATTTCACTATCTGCATTTTTCTAGTCTTTCATTTCCTCAATTTGTAAGTTCATCTCTTCTTCCAGGTACAGAAAATATGAGAAAACTCTTGGTAGACCCTTTTTAATTTTCTGTTTAAACAGGAAAGACATAACCTTTAGTCAGAAAACAATCTGCCTTTAGGAATGAAAAAAGCCATAAGATCGTGGAATAGATTAATAGAGTTATTAAGTTTGGAAAAGATCTCCAAGATCATAAAGTCCAGTAATTGACCAAATACCCACCAAACCATACTAAAAAATCCTGTCATTTCTGCCAGCTTTGTAGAAGAAGGTTTTGTGCCTTTGCATAGCCTTTCATATCTGTTGCTAAAATCAGATTTTCCTAAAGCTGTGCACAGAGAAGATAATATTCATACTTATTCCATTAGATTTACTTTATTTTAGTCAGGAGCTTTCCTTTCTCATCATATCTGATGCTCCAGTCAGTGCTTTGATTTGGGGAACCCTATACCATGATTTATTCTTAATCTTTGCCTGATTTGTAAAATATAAGAAATATGGTGGAATGAGATTACAAAAAGATGCTGCTGTCACAGTGGTTTTAACCATTATGACTTAGCGTAACAACACTGATTAAATAATCAAGGTCTTGAAAAGAATGTGTCACTAAGAAATTGCCAGAGACAAATTTCTGTTAGAATATTATTTTTATTTTACTGCATTTGGATTGATTTTTTTAAAAAATTTCTGCAGAAATAGCTATGTTAGTCATGACATTTAGTATTATATGAGTTTCCTAAGGTCATTGACAGATTATAAACAGTATATAGGAGAAAAATATTAATTTTCTTTCTTTCTTTACATTTAAAAACTACCAACTGTTTTAGCTGTCTGTACATATTTCTATAAATTGTTTTGTTCCTTTGTGTGATCAAAGTGAATGCTGATTGGTGAACAAGATTGCCTACAAGTTGCATGAAAACAAACATGCCCAGTAATGCTCAGATGTGCCTGTTTTGATAAGATAGGCACTTACGTCCTTGGTACTCTGACCACATTTACATTTAGATAGATGGGCATCTGAAATCAACCTAACTTGGCTAAGATACGCATGATCAAGAATAGCAGTAGTGCAAAATTTCTATATAGAAATATAAGAAATTGAGGGCTCACTCAAGAATCTGGGACTTCAGTATCCTAAATACTATTTGAGCTGAGGGGGTAAAAATTTTCTGCCTATCAAGAAAGGTCCATTAGAAATGGACAGACTAAATACAGTGCTGAAAGAACTCTGCTTCCTTTGTTTAGGAACTTGTGTTTAGGTTCTTAGATTCTCAAAGAGTTAGATATCAGGGTCTTCCTGAATAACATGTATCTTCTCAAGATACTTCAGCATTATTCCAAAAGTATCAGAAAATCTTGTTTGAAAATGTTCAGTGCCTACTTAAATTGCCTAAACCCCCTTTAGGAAATAATGCAGGTTTTTTGATAGGGTGATGTATCCCATCCTAAAATTGCTGTCTAAGGCAAACAAGTAAATAATTTCCACTGGAGGAACTTGTCTTTCTTTATTATCTATGAAGACCTGAAGTTAAGTGGAGTGAATTTTGCACTCTTAAGTCAAATCCCTTAAATTTCAGTTAGATACTGTGAAATCAGACATCTCAATAAGATAGTGTAGTGTCATACTTAATTTCTGTGTCTTGTTGACTGCTTAAATATTTCACCCAAGCTACAATGATTCTGAGACATGAAAATGTGTAAGAATAACTCATGGTGAAGAGTGTGTATTTGCATTTGCATGATTTGCTCCCATCACTGTGTTGACATCGCATATTTCTGTATATTGGACTACCTCTCCTCTTTTTCAAAGGAAGATGAGGAGCCATCTGCTTTTTGGGCCTGTGATCATGACACTCATTTCAGAATTTTACAGACCTGATTTCTATGCCCCTCTCAGCCACTGTACAAAGGGCCAGGCTCCTATTCTTTCAGTCTTACTAGACTTTCTGACTAGAGAAACCAGTCTGATGAGGTCAGACTCTTTGGTAAATATTTGAATGACATGCAAGAATAGTCTGGGAATGAGAATCTATACTCAGTTATCAAGTGAAGAAGACACTCTCTGGTTGAGGAATTTTAGTGGTGCTTATGCATCTTACATGAAGAAAAAAAATATGCACAAGCACCCTTTAAGTTTCTGTTTAACTCTCAGCTGAAACGTGAAATCTCAATTATTTAGAATAAATTAACTCCTTAGAAGTTATTTATTGCTATGTTTCATAGCAGCTGACCTCCGATATGAAAGAGTTTTGCAAATCATTCTCCATGAGGAATAAGTAAAATATTTCTAATATAAAATAATTTTAATTAATTTGAACTTCACTTTATAATAAATTTGCCCTCATTTAATATATGACTTCTTCATTCTACTTTTAATAAATTGTAACTTTTAGAAGGGAAAAGGAGAGCTGGGCCTTACTGAGTCATTCAGATACAGAAGAGTTCTGCCTGTCTTTTTCCCTTTCCTTCAATGTCATACAATTTTATGAATCATAAGGTTTTGTTGTGCCACCTGGATACCCAGAAGTTCAATATTCAAAATAGAGTGACAAATTCTTAAGGAAAAAGATGCTGAAATTAAATAAAATAATGATATAGCATATGAAGTAGTCATAAGTTTCTCAACATTGTTCAAGGACTGATTCCCATTATAAGGAAAATGTTCTACATTTGTTATGATTGCTTTTGTAAAATGTTGTGTCTTATTCTTTCCTTATCCACCTCTGATTTTATCCAGAGAACAAAGAAGCTATTGTATGGCTAAAATAGACAGCTAGCATTATCCTGGTCACTGAATACATATAAATTCTGATTTATTTTTATGACATTTAAGCATACATTCACCTATGCATACACATAGTGGAGTATAATGAAGAAAAGTTTGCGATTATTTTTGTAAAATTAAAAAACATAACATTAAAATTTATTTAAAATGTAATATTTTGCTTGCCTTCTATGTCATGGAGTAATAAGGGCATTTAATAGATGTAAAACTATTTTTACAGGATTTTTACTTTTTGTTTGAAAAATTTATCTTTCTTCCTTGTTATTCTACCTTAGGCTCTGATTTTCATCAATAAACTAGAAATCTTTGATCAAAGGAAATTTCTAAAGAGCTGTGAAAAATATTTTGATAAAAAATAAAATCAACAAGAAATTTCTTGAGAAATGCATATTCAATATTTTCCTTTTGCAAGAGATATTACCTTATAGATACTTTTCCTATAATATACATATTGATTAGAGATCTTCTGTGTTTCATCCTGATTTGTATTTCACTAATCTGGTGAAATAGGGAATGCATAATAAGAATCTAATAAAATTATGGAAAGTCAGTTTATATAGAGCATGCCAAATGACAGAGATTATCCTTTGCAATGTAGTGAATACCTCATTAGTACCTCTTCAGAAGATTAGGGATCTCTTAATGCTTCCTTCTCTCATACTTGGCTGCTGGCCTTTTAACAGTCCAGAGACTCCATCACTAATAATTCCTTATCACCTATCATCTGGCACTCCAAATCCTGTCTTCCTTCACAGTAATAAAAGAAAGTCTTTTAAAAATTTTTTTCTGAAAGTGTATACTTAAGAACAGCAATTTACTTTTTCTTTTATCTTTTTAATATTTGACAGAAAAACTTTGCTACGTTCTCTTATACTGTCTTCAGGTGTCAGTGCTAGGTTTGAATGATCTTTCTCCTGGGATTTATTAAAAGTACACCTTTCTACTTATGTTTTCCTGGGTCTTCTTTGATGGGTTTCTCTCTCTGTCTTCATTTTCTGTCTCATAATTCTTACTTCTCCATAATATATGTCTTGATATTTCCTAATGAGACTTTCCCTACGAGGACACCAATAATGTCACATGGCAAGATTTTTTGTAAAACAGGGGGCTCTAGTACAACAAAAGTAAAATGCCAATCCAATGATGTCATGACATTCAAGGCTTTTCACAAATATGTAGGTAAAAAATACATAATAAAATTATGGTATAAGCATAATAATATTGCCTGTTCATCAGAAAAGAAAAATAAAGAATATTACAATATTTGTAGAACATGGAGCAAGAAAAATTCACTCTCAGTGGAGAAGTTTAGGTTATGGAACTTAAGGCAAGCTAGACGTATGTAAGTCCGTGGGGCCTGGTGACAAGCAATTAGGTGTGCTGAGGGAGCTGGCTGATGCCATCATGAGGCCACTGTTGTTTTATCTTTGATAGCTCCTGATGATCCAGGGAAGTTCCTGAAAACTGGAAGGGATCAAATGTCACTCCTGTCTTCAGGAAGGGCAAGAAGGACGATCTGAGGAATTACGTCTCAATCCCTGAAGAAGCAATCACGCAACTAATCCTGGGAAATATTTCCAAACACATAAATGACAGAAGGTGATTGGGAGTTGTTGGATGCATAAAGAGGAACTCATGTTTGGCCAACCTTATAACCTCATGTAATGATATGACTAATAAGAGGAGAGTAGAGTTTGTTGTTTCTCTCGGCTTTCACACTTCCTCCTACAACATCTTGATAGATAAATTGATAAATTATAGATTAGATAAGTGGGCAATGACATGAATTGAAAGCTGGTTGAACAAGTAGGCCAAGAGGATTGTGATCCTTTGCATAAAACCCATTTGGGGACAGGTCATGAGTGGGCCAACACTGCTCAGCGATCCTTCCCCTCTACTCAACAGTGGTGAGACATATCTGAAGTGAGGGTCCAGTCCCTCATATAGAAACTGATACATTGTAATGTATTTTGCTACCAAAAAAAAAAAAATTGTAATTTTATAAGATTTTCCCAACCACCAGGTCCATCATGAATTTTCCCCTACATTTTTCTAATTGTTTTATTTATTTATTGTAAGTTCCTGTCTCTTTACTCCATTAAGCTAAAAAATTCCTTTGCCCTTGAATTTTATACTCTTCAACTATGTATAGATTTTCAGTACATTAAATTTCTGTAGTTACTGAGTGAAGCTACATAATACTAAACATTACATTTTATTTTTAATGGCCTCTACTTTGTACCAGCAAATTGGTCCTTCACTAGAAGTGTTTAAATACCTAAGTACTTGATTGTGCCCATATATCAAATGTGTACTGAGGTAAAACTTCAACTGTTTAATCAAATAAATTACAGGTAAATACTCTATTGCAAGATTATGGACAGAAGTATCTAAAGTTCACTAAGCTGTTGAATGTCATCCCATGCATCTGACAAGACAGGTAAAGCAGCCTTAAAAATTTTATTTTGTGTATGGTCAAGTGATAAGTAACAGACGGTGCAAGAAAAACTGCACATTTGTTTTCCTATTTTGAAGTTTAAAGTATGTCAAGTGCGAATAAAGCATAGAATACCACAGACTGAACTATTTCCAGTGAAGATCTCAAAAGTGCAGCCTTCTTATAATTTTTTTCCTAAAGTTAAACTCTATTTGTTCTCTCTTTCTCCATTCATAAATAATCAAGTCTACTTTGGACTATACTAGTGTAAAAGCAAAGCAAGATTAAAAGACAACTTTAATCATGAGCTGTTGCTTTGAGAGACAGCTACCCAAGCGGGACAGTGGGAGGAAAACCATGAGTGCTACAGTCAAGCCTCAGACTAGAATGTTGAACACTGGGGAAGTTACTGGACTTAGACGCAGCTCTAAACATCTGTTACTCAGTACAGTTTGATATCTTGGCTCATTGGTTGGCAGGTTATTTGATTGATTAAGTCAAAATGCTGACTAACATCTTGACATCCAGGGCCTGAGAGTAGAGCGGGCCATCCTGTCCTACTTACTATGAGATATCTTTGAAGGTTGCACTCCACAGCAGAAGTCTGAGTAATAACTTGGAAACAAATCCGGACAGATTTAAACCTGCATATGTGACAAATACAGGTAGGGATTCTTCTCCAAGAATGGACTAGCCACCCGATGCACCAGATAAACTTTATCCTTCCTGAACTCACAGAAGCCTGAATCCTGACTGAAAATGCCTTATTTCCAAAAGTGACATTTTTTTGTCCATCTCATTTTTACAAACAAGGGATGAAATATGTGAAGGATTTGTTCTATACCCTTCTCACCTTAGGGGCTGATACTTGTGTCAAGAACACTTTGCCAAGATGTAAACTATGAGGCACCCTGACCAGGTATGATTTTCTGAATTTGAGTGTCTGTGAAGTCAATAACCAGAACTCTGAGTGCTGGAAGTAGCGTATGAGAAAACATATGCTCAAATGGAGTGGCATAGGAATAAGGAACTCAGGACTGCTCTGTTTTTCAGGGCTCCCTCCCTTTTTCTGCTCCTCTCTGCACAAGGTGAGGTGTGTTTAAGTTCCACAAGAGAAGGCTGAAACCTGGAGACATCCCCTTCTCAGGCATATCCCTGTGACTACAATCCAACACTTCTATCCCCTCTGCTTTCCCAGAATAATGAATTTTGCATTTGTGGCTACACAGCAGTTCAGTCTCAGGAGAAGGAACAGAGAGTGCCTCACTCCGATTATTCATGGCACAGTGGTTAGGTCACTCTCGAGGGTGATAGGAGAGGTGGATTCAGTCCCCTGTAAGATGATCAGGGCTGGGAATGCAAACCTCTCATTTGCTTAGAGAACACTCAAACCACTAGACTATTAAGCATGACAGTGTCACCTTTACCAGATATCTTTCTCAGAAGAGGACTAAAACACTCTGGGTCCTGAGCGGATGGAAGCACCTAACATTTTCTATTAATTTTCTGCACTCTCAGTGGAAAGATAGATACTTAAAATAGGAGTAGTTTTCCCTCTGTTTATCGTCAGAGGCACTCTCTCTCTCTCTCCAGTATGGTAGGCAAACTCCAGTCTCCTTCTAGGGTCAAACAGGATTTTGTGTGTAATGTCTAAATTAAGCACCTAAATGAAGTGCACAAGATTATATCCAGGAAATTTAAATCTCTTCAGACACACCTACTATGTAAGAAGAGTGGCATTTGAACTTATTTTGCCAGAAAAATCTTTGGGGAGTTCTGTTCTGAGACACTATTGACCCTGACCAATACTGAGTTGTTAGAACTTATTTTGCTTGGGTCTTGCTAGCTCAGGCATTCCCTGTGCCATACCCCATTGTGTGAGGAGTCTGAGGATAGAGTTTGATACCGGGAGCTAAGCATCTAAATCCATACTTATGTATGCAAGAAGTAATGAGTTATTCAGAGGCAAAGGGCAGGCAGAGCCCCTGTCAACTTAATGAATATTTGGGGTACAAATGACCTCTGAAAATCAGGCCATTTATTTGAGCACCTAAAAATAGATTCAGATGTTTAATTTTACATATTCAGGTTGAAAAATTTTGGCTAGAGAGTAAATTAATTGCCTAAGGTCACACAGCAAGTCAATGTATAATGAGAAAGTAATAATGAGTGAAGAAAAAAAGGTATTTTTAATCTCTGTGGATTTATTGAATCCCAAAACTCTTTTAATAAAACTAAAAGTGTTCTTGACTATATCCCTTTTTTTTTTTTAATTGCGGCTTAGCATTATTATTTAAAATATATATTTTAAAAATGAAACATTATTTTTCTCCGTGTTTAACCCTGATTGGTAGTATCTTCTTATTCCTATGAAAACAAAAGATTCAGTCAGATCTTCAACAAGCAGATATTTTGTTGCATAGGTAGTTAATGAATGAGATATTTGATTACAAAGGGATAAGTAACCTCTCTGTAGCCTGCAATTAACATTTAACTTGATATGGTCAATAAGCCAAATGAAGGGTAAGTAAACTGAATAAAGAGGATTTTTCTCTCATTACGGGTTCATCACACACATATGCTAGTGAAGCATACTGTTGTGATTGGTGATTTTGGTTGCAGATTTATATAAAGCTAAGCTTTCATCTGGTCAAAAAGAAACAAAAGAGTCCACTCACTCTCTGGAGAAAAACAATATTTTAATCCATTCATATTTCAAGAGTGTGAGGGTAATTTATAACAGTCAAGTGCATTATTAGGCAATAATGATATCTCAGGAAGTTAGTCACTCAGTTCATGCTAAAATCCTGTGAGACTGGAGTGCCTAATTCCCTCACATGCTTTCTAGTTTTAATGAGTTCTTGCTTACACACAGACAGAGTAAATGGTATCTGCTATATCCTTTTCATGCAAATATAAGCTAAACCCTTAGTGATATACTCTGATTCAAAATATATAAAATATCTGTCTAAAGCAGTTATGCAGTTCAAAGTCAGCTGCTCTGTGGTGCACAGGACTTCTCAAAGCTGTTTATCATAAACATAGCAATAAAGTGAGAATGGTCCCCATGTTAAGGTTTGAGGCTTGGGAAATATATGCTGAATTTCTTTTACTGCTGCCAGCTTCCTGCACTACCTTGGCCTTATCATTTATATCATGACATTAAAGACCACACATTTTCCTCAGCTGAAAGAGATATTTAAGTTTGCAAGATCAGTTTTTTCTTGGTTTTGATGTTGGTTCTTCCTGCTGTGAACACAATTTTAAGAGAAAATTAAAACAGACAAAAGCCCAAACTGCTAATTTCATGAAACCCTGGCTGACAGTATTAGACAAATGAATAATAATATGTCATTATTCTGTTATGAAGAATTCTGTAAATATACCTTTTCCTCATTCATTTCCCTGATTCTTTTCTCTGTATTTTGTTTGCCAATTTTTAATTTTTTTTTAAAAAGCTCTTTTCAAAATTTCATCTTCTTTGTTGCAGGAGTCCCCAGGCTAGATTCTAGTGTTAGGAAGTGATGGAAATCACACTGCGGTAAGGGATCTGTTTTATATACTGGACCTTCCATGCAAAGGATATGAAAATACTCTAAGCCAATCACTGTCTAAACATTTAAACATATATACTGAAGGGAAAGTACAAGAACTGCCACTTTTTATTATTTTTCAGGTTCACCATAGCTGGATTTGTCATCAAGGCCATGGTTCTGAAGACAGGATGCAACACTTGGCCAAGACTCTCAGTCAGTGAATGATCAAAAAATTGTTGTCCACTGGCATGTTTTCATTCTATCATGTGAATGCTATATGACCCTGTACTGGCTCTCTTTGCTGAAAAAGATCTCAACAACCTAGAGGAAAATGAGGGTCCCTTTGTTCATACACAAAGATTGCTTCATTCGTAAGCTGAATTTTCTCACTGTAACTGCATGTTCAACACTGTTTTTACTGTGCTTTTATCTGCGAAACACGTCTTGTCTCAGAGCTTCCAAAAATGAATATGTGCCCAAATTAGGTAGCACCTCTCTGCTGTTCTTTTCTATGAGCCATACTTGCCCTGGCTATCCCTCCAAGACAAAATATTTGCTTAAGCCACTTCAACCTGTTTAAATGAAATTAACAGCAATGTTCCAATGAAATAGATTTTTGCTATAAATAGTAGACATGGTTTAATACGAAAATCTGCTGTCTCCTAGTAAAGAAGTAAAGGACTGGGGTAATAAAGCTCAGTTTCTGGGGCTGCTGCCTAGTTTCTTTGGATCTGCTGAAGGTATCCTGTGGTTTCTGAACTGAAGAAACACTTGACTTCTAATGATTCAGACAGAATGAATTTGAGTTAAACATTACCTTTATGATTATGAACATTAGTGCTTATTCATAACTTCGAATATGGGTTTCATTCATTGAAAGGAACATAGAAATCCTGTGCTTTTCGCTTTTCCCATTTTCTATTTCCTTTTATGCTTAAGTATTAAAATACCTTTAAGCCTTGTCTTTTGAGATGCCTCTTTAATTTTTTGTTGTGCCTGTCAGTGGAGGAATAAGCACAAGATTGGACATAAATCTTTAAGAGAAAACTACGTCCAGATGTGGAACTTGCTGCTAATACTGTCTTCACTGCTACTATAAAAAAAAGAGATCTAACAGGTGACCCGAGGGCAGGCTCCTCTGGCTAAATCAATAGCTATGTTGAGTTGGTCTATGTTGAATTGTGTTTGTGGCACAAATTATTACATCCCATAGGGAGACATAGACATGAAAATGGATTCATTTTACACAAAAATTAGAGAGGAAAATTCCTCAGGATAGATTTTGCTATGTTCTTAAAACTGATATAAGATCAGAAGGAAGTAGATTTATTACTTATTTATAGTAGTAGTAAATGGCAAGAGAATGTGTGATTACAACATAGTAAAGTATAACTTTAATAATATATTTTACTTAAATTTTAACAAAATATAAACAAGTATCTACAGGAAACTATCAAAAATCAAAGCATTTTTTCTGTCATTGTCAGTGAGACATTCCACTTTTATTGCTCTTTGATTATTTTAATATAAAATTTGTGCTGTATAGAAAATAAAAGAATAAAAAAGTTGGATTTTTCCTTCT
Organism: Atrichornis clamosus; assembly: GCA_013400975.1. Lineage (NCBI taxonomy): Eukaryota > Metazoa > Chordata > Aves > Passeriformes > Menuridae > Atrichornis > Atrichornis clamosus. Next base: position 479,633 of record WBMZ01004648.1, on the reverse strand, counting down.
TGTCACCACTGAAAACTAAATCTGGAATATGAAAGTGAAGATGCAAGTCTTTTTTTTTTTTTTTAATTCATACCCCACCCCCAACAATAAATATTCTGAAGGGCAAAAGCAGTCTTAGATTACAGTATTGACTTTCATCTGCTTTATGAAATCTACTTTGGGTTTCTAGTGTAAGTCTGTGACTTCAATGGGGCTACACAGATGCATGTATCTAGAAGCCTAATTTGTACATTCAGGCTGAAGAGTGAACCTGCCACAGGAATTTAATGCTGTGGATTGATGAGCAAAAAAAAAAAGAAAAAGTCCCTTCCTCAGAGCTCTGTAAGACTGTCACCAGTAAAAAGTAAAAGCTAGTCTATGTCAGTAAGTGGATATTATACTGAATACTCCCAGGAAAAGTCAGTGTGTTGAATAAAATAAGGGCATTTTTAGTTTGAGACATTAGCGCTGTAGTTTAGGTGTTCCACTCTATATGGGTCAATAGCAGTACTTAGTTCTATTCCATTACATTCTTATATTGGTTTGCTCACCATAATACCTCAGTGCATAATATTTGTACTGCATGGTGGAATGCAATAAACATTGTGCTGGTGTGTTTTATTTCACAGCTTAAGATCACTGTATACACTGAACATCCCATTTTTTCCTTTGTTTTTAAACATATTACTTTAAAGTGATATACAGATGCATTAAACAAAGCTGCAATTTCAGTTAGACAATACAGGTTGAAGAAGCATACTTTATACTCATTGAGGACATAGGGAGACTTTTAATTGCCCTCAGTTTCCGTGAGAATTCACGGTTTCAAGGCAGCTTTCAAAAAACTTTGTTTCCCCTTCAGATGAATTTCACCCTGCATGGGTCTGTGCAGGAAAGACAGAGTTCTCAGCTATTGTCTCCACACCAGAGCTTAGTTAATCTTGTAGCCAGACTGGTTCCAGGTCATTGAGTGCCTGAGAGAGACATGGTCTGTGACTGACCATGATTGAAACCAGAGGCAGCTTTAGGCAGTGAGGCAATCAGGGGTAAATGCAAGCAAGTGGAATTTGCCCACATTTATTGTTGGCAATGTAGACCTTACTCACTTCTTGCTGACTTGCCTGAAAGACAAAACAAACCAATGAGATTGCCCCATTTCACCACAAGTTTTAGTCTAATTCTACTGGGCAAAAGTCAGAGGACTCAGTGGAAAATAAATGACAGCTTCACTGATAAAATTACAAACAAGAAAATTACCCCTCTCTTAAGCCTGCAGCTCCTTTTTTCCTCTTCTGTATCTTCTCCTTTCCCCTCCAATCAACAACTTCACCAAGGGCTAGTAACACTCTGTGGTTTGCAAAGATTACTGCAAACTGGCTGCCTCTTCAACAAAGTGAAGTATGCTGCAGGCAGGCCTGGATGCCTGGTACATGCTCCAGGATTTGCTCAGCTCACGTCATGGGATGGCAATGGCTCTGCTGTGGTCAAGGAGAGGAGGGAACTGAACAGAGCTAAAACATTTCAATTTACATAAGGCCTTTTACTATTGGGTTCTGAAATCAAAACCCTTAACTGCTATGTGACTTTGAAATTAATTAAAAGTTTTTGTTTACCCAGGATATCAATATCTCAAAATGTTTAATATTTGCTCTTCATTTAGGGCATTGTCAGTTTCCCCATCATTATACAGTGCACAACAATTTCTTTAAATATTACATTGCATAATGTCATGCAAGGACAATTACTTGCCATGATTTAAGGTTTGCTACCTGTGCAAAAGAACAGAGTTACCTATAAATATTTTAGAAGATAGATGTAAAACTACAAGTACTGAAAGTATTATGTAAGTAAAGAACAGGTCAAAAAGAAGAAGAGATAAGGAATATGTAGGAGGAAGAATGGCTGGAATGAAATGCAGCTCAGGCTAATTTAAAATAGTCATCATACATTTCATGGCTGCAAATTATGAAATGGAAGGAGTTGATCACTACTAGATCACTACTAGAGATCACTAGAAAGAGAAATATGCCATTGCTCTGCTTTTTAATTTCACTTTGTGATCTCATATACGTTATTACCTCAAAAAATTATAGAAACTTATGGATGATGCATATGCTGTGTTACTGAAACAAATACATGTAAACTCAACACTGAGAGACTTAAAAAAAACCCAAAACCAAACCTTCCCCCTCCTCCAAAAAAAAAACCAACCCCAAAGTTATTGCAGAGTTTAAAATGCTTCTGGTTTATCTGAGTTTATTTTTCCTTTTGCTCTTAATTTGCATAACCCCAATCTCATTCTTTTGTATTCAATTACCACAAAGAGTGAAGCAAGCAAGCAGATGACATCAAAGAATCCAGAGATTCAGTCCAAAAAATTCATATCTGGCTTTTCAGGGAACTCAGATCCATCTACACGTGTTCAAGACAATAGTGGCTTCTCTAGGACCACTGCTATCAACTCATCAAAACCAAGATGCTTCAGGTACTGCTGTGCAGGGGCAGCTATTGACTGAGAGCTTTGTGAGCCTCTAAGGGTCTTTGATTCAAATATTTGTCCAGCTGGGTCTCATGTGGGAGCTATGTGACAATATGTTCTCCTGTGTTAGTGCTCATACTTTCTGGTTCAACCAGCTTGGAAAATAAACACAGAAATATCTCTTGAGACAGCTACCCCTTGGTTTCTCTGAAGATATTTAGCCCTTGTCTTCATGTCCTTCTGGAATTGATGCAAAAACTTTTAGCTCTGTTTAAATGCTGTGAAAAATGGAAGTATTGCACATTTCTGAGAAGAACAAGATACATACTCATCGTTCCTGGAACCAGTGAGCCTATTCAGATTTGCTGCCTTGTAGTAGTAAAGTATGCTGCTCTCATGGAATGCTAAAAGGGATTTGACAAGCTGCATGTCAGTTAAGCCCATCATTTTTAACACCTTCTATATTCAGTTTTAATGTCATATCTTTCTGTTAATAAAGGGTAAATATACTTTAATATTAACTTTTGTATTACATGAGCCTAAAAGGTAAAAACAATGAATCAAATGCAGAGCAACACACTAAAGACAGTAAAGTATGTACTATTTGATATTATTTTATGTTTATGCTTTTTGATAACAGCTATTTCCTCCACAGGAAATGTGGATAAGGAGACCAGGGATAAAATCCACTGCACTACAGGAGAAGGATTTTGGTAGTTTATAAATCATATTGTGCTGTTTGGGGAGCCCTAAAGGTACTATATTGAAAGCCTATAATGTATTAGAAGCCTTTCAGTTTTATGCATTTAATGTTTCTTCTTGGTCTGCTCTGATGTGGAAAATAGGAAGCACAAACTTCTCATTTTGAATGTTTCTAGACTGTGATTCTATTGCTAAAGGTAGAATTTTATTGTCTTATTCGCAATACAGGACAAATATGTTCAATGAAAGTCAGTAAAGTAACAAAAAGCCATTCAAATCCAGGGCCCAAGAAATATGGTTCTGTCTAGTCAGTTATGGATGTCACGTTTCTTCTTTCCTGGATCTTTTCATAGTTTACCCCAGCAAACAGATATGAAAATAAAAGGAAGAGATTAAAGAAAGCAAATTGATGAATCAGAATGGGGAAAAATTAAACAGAAAACTGGAACTAACAGAGAAAGTTTGCTTCATACTGATTTTGTGCCATTTTAAGTTTCAGTTTTTTAACCCATAGTATTGGTCTCTTCAAAGGAGTGAAATACTTTATCTTCTTGACAGAACAAATTGAGTGGAAAATTACATAAACCCCTCAGCAGATGTTCTTTTCCACATTGTTTGGGAATGTATCCCTGTTACAGAGTTCTCCTAAGACCTATGCCAAGCTGAATGGGGACATTAGCAAACTTGAAGATATGTTTAGGTGAGCAGTATGCAAATATTCTCTTACCATCTCCTTATTATTTTTCAGTGCCAGTCAACTTCATCATGGTATTTCATTTTTCTATCAAGAATATATTTGTGTAGGTGCTAGACACATTATATCTCCATTGCAAATCCTATAAATGAGAACCTGCTTTTTTTCACTGAAGCAAAAGCCAAAGTCCAGACCTCCATAAATTCAGTTTGCTATAATGAATGGGTCTTGGAGTCAAAGTTGTCAGGCAACCAACAACAGGAAAAAATAACCCAATTCCCGTTCCTACCGCCTGCAACATATCTATAGCTGTATAGCATACTAATTTCTGCAAATCAGATGGTATCTTCAAAATTATAATGCACACCAGTAAGTTAAGCATCTGTATAACAATAAGATTTGTCATCCATCATTTACTGAACAGCATAAGGCAACTTACTGTCATCTAGTGCCAAGTGACATCTATCTAGATTGTCTGCCTATCCATCTGACTCTAAACTTTGCTACAGTCTTTGATCCAGTCCTTTTTAAAAAATTATTATTTTTATTTTTTTGATGTCTTACTACAGCATGCGTGAAGTTTGTGAATGAAAACAATGACATATTATAACCAATGCACAAGGAAAATCTATTCAATAAAATCCATTATCCCTGTTTATTCTTTAGCAAATTAGTGTATTTCACCAATGAAAGTCCCAGTAGAAAAGCAAGAGAGATTTACAGCCCAAGCCGAGGAAGATACATCTGCAGCTGAGAAGTGCATGAAGTGATACACAGGAATCTGGGGATAAATCAACAATTCCATGCTCTGGGGTGCATTCACAAAGAAATTAAAGACTACCTACAGAGAAAAATGTCTCAACTCTTTTCCCTGTGTTTCCTTGCTCCTAAAAATACATCAAGAATTGGGACAGTGGAGAAAAGAGACTGAAGAATGGCAACAAGAGATGAACGGTAGTGGAAGTTTTCTCCACTGGGATTAATTAATTAGTCTTTCTTGGCCTAGGAAGAATGGCATAAAGCAGATTCATTGGATCTGAGAATTGGACAGAGCCTGATGTTTTTAAATAGAAGCAGCAATTTACACAGGAGAATACTCAGGAGAAACGCGAATTTCTTTTGTAAGAGATAAATTCTGTTTGTGATGTTTCCAGTCAGAGACCTAAAGGAGATGATTTTGGAATTGAAACATTACTGCACTGATTGGTGGTTACCCTTACATGATTCCTGGAACACTATCTTGATGAGGTGAGATTGCCAGCAACATCGGTGCAAAAACCAGCAAGACCACTACATGTAAAGGATGTTTTCAGTAGTATCAGGATGAATCCAAGAAGTAAATTTCTATTTAACCAACTGTAAGTAAGAATAGTTATCATAATCTTAAACTGATATTATTAGAGAGAAACACAGAAGGAAAATACTATATTAAAACAGGACAGCAAAAGCAAATATATAAATCATTATGCTCAGACATCTCAGACCTCACAGTGGTTATTGCTTTAAGTTCTTCCAGCATAACTGTATGGATCATTATTCTCTTCTAGAGCCTAGCTAAAGGGAGCCATGTTAATACACCTCTGTTTTTCACACACTGATTGCAAAGTGTTAATCCATAAGCGGTGGATCTAATACAAGAGTTTTTCATTTTCCCATCCCACTTGCTCTGCCATCATGCCATGAAGACCACAGGCCCCTCTGTTGCTGGGACTCAGCCAGGAAGTCCCTGAGAAACACTGCTGGATGCTGACGATACAAACACAGAACAGTCACAGATCTGGTAAAAATGGTTAATGAAAATGCAGTCAAACCATTTTTAGTAGTCATATGCTTGAAGGAATATCTCACTGAATGCCGATCTGGAAGTCCCAGATTGTTATGAAAACAGACCTCTACCTTAAAACCAAGAGAGTCTAAAAGAATAAGGAGATAATTGTAAGGTTTTGTAACAATCTTCCCTATCCATAAAGCTAAAGAAGCCAAAAAATTAATTTGAAAAACTGTGGTAGAGGTTTGCAAATATCTCACATGCGACTTACTTAATAGCAGCAAGTTGACAGATAAATTTAGATGATGCAACTCTCTATTATTAACAGAAATTAATTAGTAAGCATATTCTATTTATGGCCCTTGAATTGGGACATATACAAGCTTCAAACTTTTCAAAAATACTGAAGTCTTGTGTTCAAAAGTCACCCAGGTTAAGATATGTAAAAAGATTTACAATATTTCTTCACTTCCTGTGGAAAAAAATCTAGGTACCTTGATCACTAAATCCTTTCCTATTTGTGCACTTGATTTGGATCCACAAAAGCACTTGTGCTGAGTACTGTTCTTTTAGTTTCCCTAATACAGCTGTTTGTCTTCCTCACTCCAAGTTGAACAGCCAATTGATTTTGATACTAGGGTCAGCGTAAAACATGTGGAAAGGGTTAGACTCTTGGGAGTCAACAGAGGGCATGCCAAGAGATGTCTCCAGTAATGGATAGCAGATGTCACAGGAACAGTGTGTCTTACTTCCTGGTATGCTAAGGCTGCAGAAGGTAGCACAATTCTTTAACCAGTTTTCATTGTTCTAAGCTATTTCTGTAAACTTTCCAATGACTGTTAAATACAAGAAATGTGATTATTGATGATTTCCTAATCCCTAAATCTGTGATCTAGGCTACATACTAGGCTAGATGGATATGCCACATGTAGCCTTTTTCTGGCCCACTGAGAACTTCCACTGAAGTGGATGGCTTCTCCAATGGTAATTTGAAGGTAATTAGTCAAGAATTTCAGACACCACTTTAGCAGTCTAAATGTGGAATTAGGTTGGATTTCCACACCAAAATAATTTTATGGACTTAGTTCAAAGCATCTTAGTGAATTGTTTGAAATCCAGGACCTAAGTTCTGTAACAAGAATCTATCCTATGCTATTGTGTTTTTAAGTTTGGGCATTAAAAGAATGAGATAAACTCTAAGAATCTTATGACAAAAAGTAATATTTGACTTTGGCCTGATGCCTTCACCCCTGTTGCAATATAGTATTTATGTTGGCAAAGATGCCAAAAAAGTAAAGAATCGGAGACCAGACTACACTAAATAAAATGTGTAAAGGTGAATTTTGATTAAATATTATATAGCTCCTGAAATGAAAATAATAACATTAATAATGACCTATATCCTAAGTATTAGATACTCAAATGGTAGAATTGAGGTCTACAGTCTTCCAAATAGATGCCAATTTTCACGACCTGAATTGGAATACTTTCTTTTCTTTCTTTCTTTCTTTCTTTCTTTCTTTCTTTCTTTCTTTCTTTTTTTTTTTTTTTTTCTTTCTTTCTTTCTCTTTCTTTCGTTCTTTCTTTCTTTCTTTCTTTCTTTCTTTCTTTCTTTCTTTCTTTCTTTTTCTTTCTTTTTCTTTCTTTCTTCCTTCCTTTCTTTCTTCCTTTCTTTCTTCCTTTTTCTTTCTTTCTTTCTTCCTTCCTTTCTTTTTCTTTTCTTTCTTTGCTTCTTTCCTTCTTTCCTTCTTTCTTTTTTCCCCTCCTTCTTTCCTTCTTTCTTTCCTTCTTTCTTTCTTAGTGTAGCCAAAGAATAGAGGAACCACTGACTGTAATGTCAAAATACTCATACTGGACAAAGTTTTCAAGACATATGTCCCATTTAAAATACTTTTACATCTCTTAGAAATCTAAATCTAGCAAAGACAAAATTCTTTGAAAATTGTGTCTAGATCATATAGGTGTGTTTTGAGAGTTTTACTTTACTCAGTATATATTCTCTATCTGTTCTATAATACGTAATATTTTTTTTTGCCTGCTTTAGTATTCAGCATCTCTGAGGCTAGAAGATTATATGCTAACAATGTTAATAGCACAATTTCTTTCAATATTTCCCACACAGCCTGTCAATAAATCAGGTTTAAATAAATCCCACTCCTGTAAGATAAGACAATATTTGTGATGTCTCCAGTTGCATTTTGGATATTTATTATAGAATGTTTGTAGCATGCAGCATTGGAAATGAGTTTTGGTATATATAAAAATCAAAAATTCTATCCCCTATAATGTGGGACAAATTCATATTTCAATAAACTTTAAAATGTGTTGATAGAGATAGGAACTCAAACTCAGTAGTATGTTTCTTCAGATATGATCCAGGTGGTGCATGTTTGTAGAGAGCTTTAGTTTTACCTACTGTGAATACTACATGAACTCTCTAGTTTATCTGCTTCTGCACAGTAGCATCCTTAAAAACATCCCTTGACAGCTAATTGTTTGAACTCCCACTAGACCTCTCTGTAATAAAAAGCAATAGCATCCTGTGGGACATTTGTTTTATCAGCAGCCCTTTAGCTAACACTCAGGATGAAATCCTCCACTGACACGCTGTTGCACTCATACGACTTTTTCCAGGCACTGATAGAGGAATAGAAGCCTTTCTGGTCAGCACACTGTCTCATTTTCTAGCTGCCCTACAGCTACAACATGTACAGTTTTGGAGCTAATGCTGAGGCCAGTAACAGCCACTTAGTTTAATCCCTCACCTGATAACCACACCTCTAAGTACCATAGGCCTCTGCACCCAAACAGTAATCTTGGATTACTTCTCTGAAACCTTCAAGGAGCAACCTGCTTTTATAATCTGCAGTCAGCTGTGGGAGCGGGTACTCCAAAGTTACAAACCTGCACTCACCATTAATATGTTTAATGGTCTTCAGTAAAGTATTTAACTTTCCTGTCTTAGAAAGCCACCATTGGGAGATTTTTTTTTTAGCAGCTGACCAACTGATTGTAGAAAGAGAGATCTTGTGTCAATCGACTCTTTTGGTTGAGCTGCTAGAACGACAACTGCATTCCAGTTGCTGTGTTCTGCACAGTAACATCTTTGACCACTACTGCTAGATTCAAAAATGTGCATTACAAAACTCCTGCTACACCCCTATTAGGGTGATGGTCAGAAGTAGGATATGCTCAATAGATACTGGTGGTGAATGTCTGAGATAACCAATCTGTGTACTGGATAGGACTGTATATTGATTCTTTCAGGATACAGTTCATGATATCCTGGAGTAGGTGTCTGAAAGAGGGAAGATAAATTACACCTCTGTGGAGTCTGCAGGGAGTCCAGGCTGATTAGTTTAAATGTTGATGTCTCTATTGTAGTTTCATAGAGATAGCAGAGAAGAGTCACACAAAATGAATGCCTGTACAGCAGTAGTTATGCCATCTCTAATGTCATCCAAACAAGAAGAATTATCTTCTGTTTATATGGTTTTATCTACATCATGGATGTTAGCATAGCCATTTTAATCAGAAACTGCATTTTTACACCTCACTTGTTATAACTATCCTAAGAAACATTCAGTGATTTTTGCCCTGTTTTCCTTGTGAGATATAATCAAAATTATTTTGAAAATAAATAGCAACGCTTTTTATGGGGTTTCAAAATAAGCATATGCATATGGTCTGGTATAGAAAAACTATATTAGCCTGATGAAAAAAACCCACATGTTTTGAAAGGAAGGGAAGGGAAGGGAAGGGAAGGGAAGGGAAGGGAAGGCAAGGCAAGGCAAGGCAAGGCAAGGCAAGGCAAGGCAAGGCAAGGCAAGGCAAGGCAAGGCAAGGCAAGGAAAGGAAAGGAAAGGAAAGGAAAGGAAAGGAAAGGAAAGGAAAGGAAAGGAAAGGAAAGGAAAGGAAAGGAAAGGAAAGGAAAGGAAAGGAAAGGAAAGGAAAGGAAAGGAAAGGAAATTCTGAAGGCAGAAAATTAAATCAGTGAATAACCATTTATCAGTCACATCTTTCCAGGATATAGTTAGTTGATATGCGTACACTCATATTGTCCATAAATATGACTTTGCCCCACTTTGCCCCAAAACTGTCAAAATAATCTTAGTTATTAACTCTTTCTATTTCCACCATTTTATAATGCTCTTTATCTCCTGTGCACAGGAGATGAACCCAAGCTAAGGATATGACATTTCATTCATATTTCATTGGTTGTGGCAGACGAGTACATTTGTTCCACACTTTGGGAGTATGAAGAGTTAGAAAGATTTCCTAGCAGCTTCAGGTTTGCCTGTACCTGAATGTTTCAAAATCAGTTTCTGAGGCCTGGCTTTCATACCAGGCTGAAAAACCATGTGGAATAATTTCCTAGGAAGTATGTAGCATTTCAGTTTTGCTAGAAGTATCAGGGGAACTACTGTATTGAATCTGATCTGTTGTTCCTGTAATCTAGGAACAGCCCAAACTGTGAATAATGCCAGTTTTTTCAAAGCAGATTCAAGAAACACTGTAGTGAGGCCCTATTTAATTATCTGCCTGATGAATGGTGCCTTTTCTCTCTTCTATAAATCTCTGTTTATGCCTGAAGCACAAAATATTTCAATGTTTTCAAAAAGAGTTACTTTAGTAGTGTTTTAATACTCTTCACTATAGACTAATATGGTTTTTTTGTCCATACACATATCCAAACTCTTGTCAGGATTCAACCATAATAGTGAGTTCCATAGAATTCTTTTTTTCCCAAATACACATTTCAATCCATTCTGGCTTCTTTTTCTTTCCATCTCGTTGATTGCCATTTGTCCTTGTATTCTGAGGAAAGGGAGATCGAATTTTACAGAATATCTATTAGTGTGCCATAAAACACCAAAATTGTCTTTGTTCCAGTGCTATTTATACTGCATAATAGTACATAATTTGCTTTTCTTACAATCTCTATACACTCTCAATTTTATCAGATCTAGAAGAGAACTCCCAATTAGTGTCTTCAGTTTGGAAGAAATTTCCACTAAGTTCATGGAATTTGAAGGAAAACGTGAGAGGTTTTTTTTTTAAATTCTGACTTTCTTCAGTAAGAAATAGGTAGAAATTAGAAGAAAAAAAATTAATACAGGAGAGATAATACTACTGTTGTGAGTTCTCTCCTTTCTGCCTGAAATGTTGGATTCTGCTCTTTGCTTTTGAAAAAGGAAGTGGTGGGGAAGGGAACTCTTGTTTTATCCAGGAAGTCAGCAGAGAACAATCTTTAAGGAGCAGCAATAGCAGGGAATGGGTCCTGTGGCACTTTATAGAAATTACAGAGACAGCAGCATCCTCTTCTCTCCCTTTACATACACAGCTGTGAGGAGGAACTGGAAACTTCAGTGCAGTTCAGAGCTTAACCCATCTGATCAAACCCACACACACACAGAGAATATTATGAGTTGGAAGGGACTCACTTGTCCAGCTCTTAAGTGAGTATTCTGTACAGGGATTGAACCCACAACCTTGGCTTTATGAGCACCACATTCCAACCAACTGAACTAAACTCAGGGTCAGTTCTAGGACTATGTGTCTGGATAGATTGTCAGACTCTCTCCATCTTTTCCTTCTACATCAAACAAAATATGCTGGTTTAAATGCAGAGAGGAGGGGAAATAGTGAAATAAATGGATAATATAATTTGAACTTCTCAGGAGTAGAAAAGTTTTCATGTAGGCAAAATGCAGGCAAATAGCACCTACTAAACTGCACTAGAAAGCTGTCATGTCAAGTTTGGTGAGGGATGTTGACCTTGGAATATATCCTTACATGCCTTCACAAAGAGACTGCTGCACTGAGAGTCAGCACCATGCCCCTCTCTGTGGCTGCAGTGTTTGTGCCTGAGTTCAATGAGTGGTAGGAAGTACAAATTAAGGCTTATCACAGTTGTGACAGTATTATTTTTGGACCCTGACTACAAGGAAACTGCACTTGTAAAGTGTATTATTTCAATATATTCAAGCTCTCCTAAAAAGTGTTTCAAGTTAACCAAAGAGAAAACAGTATTTTCTCTAGATATTTGTGACAGTGGACTGTGGAAATTATAATCCTTAGGGGCATGTTCTCTAGTGCCTAAAGCCTTAAACTTGTGATAAAAAGGTTGCATTTTACTGAAGTGGGCACAGTCTTCAAGCAAGTCCATTGCAAAAGTGAGCACAGTAACTTGAGCTGCACTTTCCATAAGCCCTTACACAAAGAGTTCGTTAATTAGAAATTAAACATTTTGAAAGAGTTAGAAGTTGAAGAGGAGACTGTTTAATAGAATGAAATAACTGAATTTAGATTCTCACAAGAGGAAACGTTGTCTTTTTATTTTGCTTAACCCTTTCAGAAACATTGGTACTTCAGAACTTATTATTTTCATCAAAAAAACTTCTCAGAGAAAATTCTTAATCAAGATTTTCCGGTTATATTTTATTCTAGAGGCTCTGTATATTTTGTTTTGCTCTAGGCTTCACTAAAATGACTCAACTTTCATCAGACTCTTCTGAGGGAAGGAATTTAATTAGAAAATATATTTTTTTTCCACTGACTCAAAGCCCAGGACTGTGAAAACTGTGATAATCCTAGTGGTGAACATTACTTGTTCAGTGTGCTTCTCTCAGCCCATGATGCAGAGACCTGACAGTACAGCTGTGTGCTGCAGTCAGGGCAAAACCAAGGGCTGAAACAGTCGTGACAGCAGAAATCTCTAATGTTCCTAGAGCACTTAAGCTTACACCAGCAGCACAGTAAATTCATATGGTTTTATGGTACTTTTAAAGGGCTTGTTTGTCTGGTACAGATATATCCACACAGAAGTTCTTCACCAGTGTAGTACTGAGGAAAATCATTGCTACTGTGGACATAAGCTCAGATTGCATAAACTACGTTCAAATTAAAAAAAAATGTTGGGGAGAAAAGATTGCTGCTAAATCACTCCAGTCGTTGTCGGTGGTGATGATGGAGCCTGCAGGAATCAGGATGATCTGTACAAAAGACGGGCATCCAGAGAGAGCAGAGTAGGAAAAGGTGCTGCCCCCCGAGCCAAGCACAGACTGTGTGTCCTAAAGAGGTGGTGCTGTAGCAGTGAGTGAAACTTGATAAGCTCTTCTTTGGTAGAGGGTTTGGGATCTCATCGTGAATTCAGTAGTGGCGTTAGCAAAATGGAGAAAGCAACTTGAAACTCAACTCTTTCGGAAAACTTAAGTTGTTTTGGAAAGCTCTAGATGCGTCAATGTTTGCTGGGTCACAGTGCTTTCCCATCGTGTAATAGGTTATTCCAGTGCAGAAGGACAAAAAAAAAAAAATCTTCTGTCCTGAGCTACCCTCACTCTGAATGGTCCTGCTTTGAGGTAGAGGATGAATCACAGTCAGGCACACGCTTGTGAGGTAATTTGAGAAAAACTTTCTAAATGCAGTAACTAGTCTTGTGAATATTTCTGGGGATTTCAGACAATAAAATCTAAAGGCAAGAGAGATTTGCTGATTAGGAGGCAAACAGCTCATTTGTTTTTTCTCATTGCCATTGTTTTACTCAGGAGCAATATAAACACCTAAGTGGGAATGTCATGACTGAAGGAGAATTAAGCATACTAATCTGCTCTCCATGCCAGGCATTAATATACTATATATCCTGTCTTCGCTTCACTTTCATATTCATTACTTCTTTAATGAAAAAAAAAAGATATTTTAATGGTCAAAAAATTCTAAATGATTAATGGTACAGCAGTTAATGACATTTTAAAAGTATTTCAGGCTGGAAATGTGACACTACAATCATTAAAAATCAGATTCAATTTCCAAAGGTCCTAATCTTAAACTTTATACTGCTGGCAGAAACATAAAATGATATCCCGTAAGCACGGGTGCTTCTGTATGATGGAAAAGCTCAGGAGTTTTTTGAGTGCTGCCAGAAAATAATGTGTTCTCGGAAATTCTGGAAGTTGAGCAGGAAGATAACTGATGAGGATATGACAAGGCAAATGAACAAATTGTTCGGTATAGAGGAATGCTTAATACAGAGAGATCTTTTTCTCTGAGACATTGTTTGGGGTCCAAGAGTAGCATAATGGCTCCAAATGGATAAAAACAACAGTAAATCCCATTCTCATGCATTATGCATAAGCTCTCGCTATTGGAGTTTACACCACCATCTGGTGTTTAATTATTCCCGCTTTACACCACACGGTGGTGTGAATCTAATGAAATGAATATGTACATTATAATAATTTGGTGCATAGATTCTGGTTTGCTAATTATTAGGTGCCAGGCGTCCTTTTCTAAAACTGAAAATTTAAATTCATTCTAAAAGATAACTGTTTCTGTAGGCTTTCACTGGCAAATGCAACCACAATTACTTGTTCCATTCTCTAAAGATCTATTATTTCTATATGGCTGGTTGAGTTTCTCTAACATCTGTACAACATAAATTAATTATACAGTAGTGTCAAAATTCCCATTATCATACACTGTAAGTATTGTTAAAAAAGACCTTGTCTATAATGTTTGTAGTTTAAAAAAGTTATATATATGTATATATACACATACACACACTTTGGTATTGAAGGACGCTCATGTCCCTTGCTGATACAGTGGCTGTCACTATACACACAAAGTTTTGTTATGTATCCAGGTTATTTTTTTTCCACATTATCACCTGTAGGCCATTAGATTTCAATCTGTCAGCAGTGTATCTGAAACCAATATCCTGTGTTATTAGTTAGAATGGTAGTTTCTACCTGGCAATAAGCCCTGCTGTGAAGAGTGAGACTCCTCTACAAGTGCAGTGCTCCCGATGTTCCCAGAAAGGATGCTGAAAAATTACTGGGTCCCCCATTAACAAATAACATTGTTCACATATATTTTGGTTAGCAAATGTTTTCATGTACTGAGATGTATGGAGAGTCAACAGAATTTTCTGTAACAAGCACAAAGAGAATTTGGAAAGCTTTAACAGTATGTTCAACGGTGTCACTTTCTACCAGATGATGGTTATCTGGTACGATAATGCTATTAAGGCATAGTCAGATAACCACTGCATCCAGCAGTGTAATCCTTCCTTACAACTTACAAATTTTAGGTTACTTTTCTATATTTTGATGTACTTTTTAGTTCAGTGATTTGTGAACTCGTGAGCAAACTCTCAAGGTTGGTTATCATATATAACATTAAAAACATGTCTAAAAGCTGCAAGTCTTCATATTTGAAGATATATTTGAGAAAATAAAGCAAAGCAGGACGGTAAGAGACTCTGAGAGCTTGGAAAAAAGCATTTTGATGTGGTGGTTTTGTATTTTTTCCACCTTTGGAAATTTCCCTATTAGTTTTACCCATACTTTTCCTTGACCTGTGTTTTAGTAATCCTAAAAGAAATAAAAAGAAGGATTAGAAACCAAACAGCTCAGATAATTTTCAATGAAGACTAAAACCTCAGTTTCAGATTATCTTGACAATTCAAATGAGCCCATCTTTCTTCTTTCCTTCTCCCTGTTCATGAAAACTTTGATAACACATATTAATTTGAAATCAGTGCTTGTTAGAAAATGCAGAAACCATCACTGTTCAGAAGAACAATTTTCACTCTTCTGTAAGAAACAGAAAAGCCTTGTTAAAATTTTCATTCATTCTTATGTGTGTTTTAATCAACAGTCTTCTCAAATTAATATGTAGATTTCAGAGGCATGGAGGACCCTACAGTTTATAGCAGACATTGCAGAAAATATATGTATTACAATAGCAAAAATATCCCTTTGAAATTAATATACTTATCCATAACATGAACGAAGTTCTTTCACTTGGCCAAATTTCTAATTTTTATAAATACAGTTGAAGTAAAACTTGTAAATTCAGTGATGTCACCAAATCAGAATGCTAACAAAATATATTATTACTTACACTATCAACAACTAAGCAAATATTCTGTCATTTTCCTTTTGTTGTAAAATAAGACAAATGTCATTATATTTACCATTATTCAAATATCCATAACTTGAATATTATAAAAGATAAATGAATTCAGGCATAGGACTTTTCTCCATGGTCCCAGTGGGTAACAAAAAATGATATTCATAAAAATAATTCATACAATATTTTACAATACAGTCTTTCATTTTTTTGTGTACAAAATGATGACAGAAAGCATTTGAATGGAACAATGATTGTCTTGGAAACAAGTCTCACCATTTTTTAAGAGAAAATTAAATAAAAAGTTATCTAAAATTTTGACAATATCCACCAGTGGTTTTTGACACAGAGTATGTTGTTTCCCAACTATTTCTGTCTCCTGGAACTATTTTGTATTCTCTTGTCCTGGGGAAAGTGGGGATGTTGTGAAATTTGTATCAGTTCTGTGGGCTATCAGGGATCCTCAAAAACTTCAGGTCATATTTCTAGTACTTGAAGAAATTAGGAAAAGGACTCTATGGGGTTAAACTTCGTATTATCTCATCAGCATTATCTCATCAGCATTCAGTACCACTGCTATGCCATGGAGGAGAAAAAAATAACAGAGAAACATGAGAAGAGGAATAGATAAAAGGGAAGCACTGAGAGGAAAAACATGTTGTTTCTTAATTGAGCTGGAAGAGGGGAAAATGTTGCTTGCAGCTCTCTTTTGATGAGAAACCTTTTTGTGCCTATGACTATGTAGGTTAAAAATATAGTGCTGTCTCTAATAGTCACATTGTAATTCGTATGTGGTAAATCAGTGGTGAAAATTCAGGAAGAAAATAAGAGGAGAAAGTGAGAAAAATGTAATTCAGCAGTGCGAATTTTTCTAAGAACACAGGGTTAATTTATATGGATTAAGGCATCATTGTAACCTCTTTGAAGCTCTGCAAATTTACATCAGCTGAGATTTTTGCTCGCTTCTTATTTCTCCCAATGTCTCAGTCCCTTTCTCTCCACTCTATCCCAAAGTGTCTCTGAGAGTGTTTGTAGTACTATACTGTATTTTATATTATACACAAAATGGCAAGAGGAGAGAACCTCACCAGCTTGTAAGGGTATTAGATTCAGTGTTAAGACATTGTCTCACACCTGACTTCTTTTTCTGAGACATATAAACTGCACGTAGTATTGATGTTACAAGATTTATTATTTTTTTTCTTCCCTTTTACTTTTCAGACAACTCCATCCCTACCTATTATCTGGGCTGGACTAGACTTAAACTCACCACAGTGAATTCTGAAATGGAATTTTCAATGTATTCCATTTGCAGACCCAGAATAAACATGGCAATAACAGCCACTGTAATGGCATTTTTGGCACCATGGCTCATAGGTGGCAGGGGAAAGCACAGAAACTCAGAAACTAAACAAAACTTCCCCCTACAAGCAAACAGGTAAGCTAAATGTCCTTGAATTCGGGATAAAGTTTGGGCTTGGGGCAGAGGTTTGATACTGCTCTTATTGCAAGCAATCCTAATGCAATGTTTTCTAATTCTAGAATAAACATTGCCTCTGGGATGGAGCTGCCTGTCAGCCCACTCTACAGGAGCAGTCGCCATATGGACTGCTCTGCAGACGGCTGGGCAGTGGCACGTGTACAGCTGTGCAGGACGAGCACCCAGGTGTTTCAGCCTGCCTGTGATAGGCAGCC
The DNA here is from genome assembly GCA_013400975.1 of Atrichornis clamosus. Classification (NCBI taxonomy): domain Eukaryota; kingdom Metazoa; phylum Chordata; class Aves; order Passeriformes; family Menuridae; genus Atrichornis; species Atrichornis clamosus. The sequence continues at coordinate 462,404 of WBMZ01004648.1, read as the reverse complement.
AGCAGGCAGTTCTGCAAGGGTGGGGAGGATACTCAGCCAGGGTGAAAGAAACCAGCAAGATGGGATTTGACAGGAAATAGAAATAAAAATAAATAATGTTAATGAATAAAAATAAAATGCTTTTGTTTTGTTTTGTTTTGTTTTGTTTCTGGGCAAATCAGGGTTTTCCAATCCATAAGGAATGAAGTCCGATCTTGCTTAGGCTTTGATGAGACTGTAAATAAGAAACATGAATATAACACAAGGATAGGCATCCATGCGGTTGCTCAAAATCATGTTAAAAATAGCAAAAAGGATGGAGTTGCTTTGGCTGCCACATGAGCTAAATGAGCATACCTGAAACAGACAGATAGCACCAATTTCCATCTCCAGATTTTCTCAACTCCCATTCCTGGATCCTCTGCTACCTGATTCCAGCGGCTCACCTGATGCCTTACAGATTTGCAGTTCTATGCTAAATATGCTACTTAGACCATAGGGAATGCAAAGTCACCTCACTGACTGCATCCAAGTTTCTTTTGACTTGTGCTGGTGAAACTGCTATAGAAATCTGAGCTTCTTTCTGTCACAGCTGAATCTGGAAAATATACATTTTATGCTACCATCAGCTGAATCCTACACACAGCTGCATCCAGATTCAAATACATTCATATACACAAATAACAGTGCTGTGAATCTGTGAGCACAAAGGAAACACATTGAAAAAGCTATTACAAAGTGCCAGAGAGTGTTTTATGTTATACAGAAATACTTATTACTAAGTATTTCCATTGCATATAAAGCTTTAGAAATGTTTTAAAGGATGCTTTAAACCAAAGCATGCATAGGATGAGGTTTTTCTTTAAAATAAAATTTAAAAAAAAAGTAAATATTTCATATAAGGTGAAATGAGTTTCACCATTTCAGTGTCCACTTCACTGTTACAATATTGATTTTTATCCAAATTCAGAATCACTATTTAATATTTTATTGCTGTTACTGAAGTCAGGAGCACCTGTAAGTATTTTTTATTATCAGTAAATATGTGTAGACTACTGTTTTACTTTGGGCTAAAAAATTCAGAAGAAAATTTTGAGAAAATATACATTTTAAAAACACAGTGAAAATTAGCATTATTAGTAACAGATATGCAATTTTATTAAATGCAAAATAATGCATTACTGAAAACCAAAGTTAACTTCTTTACTTTTAAATGTTCTGTTACACTATATACACTATTGACCTTGTATATATATATTGGGAAGAACAAGGGAAAATTAAGAATATCAACCTAAGCATCTTTGAACTTTTAACAGATGTGGACTACCCCCTTCCTAGAGTAATCATCCTAAGCCTGGCAAAATTTTGAGTGATTTAACACAATGGCCAGTGTGTCACTAGCTGGAGTCTGGACTGAGGAATGAAGTAGAAGTAAATTAAACACACTTCAGTTTTGGTCATTAGACTTTAACAAATCAGAAAATATTCATCCTCTTAATCTTAACAAAAATTGAGTGTTACAGAAAGTCAAATGTAGGATTCATCTTATCTAAATGTGATCAAATAAAAATTAGGCTTTTCCTTGGAATTCTCCTCCTCTCCTGTGGAGACTTAGAAATGAGAAAACTGCCATCTGGATATGCCTCTCTCTCTCCATTGATTACAAAAGGAGACTGATAGATTTCTTAGGCTGGATTAGCTTTTACATAGCTGCACTTCGAGGGTTGAATCCCCTCTGTGGGGTATTTTCTAAAGTGCTTACATTATTTCAGTGTTCACTTTTCACAGGCTTTCCAGAATTCTGTTTCTAAATTACTTATATTTGGAGTTTATTTTAATTCCTATCAAATGATTAGACAGGTACATTAGCAAAATCCAAATAAGGTGATTATGTCTTTTAATTCTTGCTGTGTGTTTTAAGCATACCTTACCATTTCTTTTTCTGTTTTTTGTTAGGTCATACTTGGGAAAGTAATGCAGAAGATGTATGCATCCTGATGGGGACACTGATTTCAAAAGCATAACAGAAGAAGAAAATTGTAGAACCTTCAATAAAACTTCTCAGGGAAAGAGAAAATAACCCCTAATGAACTTGCATTGCCACACACACACACACAAAATTTCCTTCTGTAATTAGGGATCAGTGATTGTTTTATAGTCTGAGTCATTAAAGTAGTTCTTGTATGTATACTAGCTAAAGAAAATTGCAAGCTGAATTCAGAGTCATACCTGTCATGTCTATTTGATTATTAAATATAATTTGCCTGAAAAATAGGATGTAATATTGTGTTCTACTGATTATATTCCTGAGAGGAGGTGATACTCTCCAGATGATGCTTTGATGCATGCTACAAAGGTTTCACACCTGCAGGATAAAGTACACTTTTCTTCATAGCACTACTGGGTTTCACAACCCTCCACCTCAGGACTTCTTCTAGGAGCCAAGGTTAAATCCCTTGAGCACATAAATTCCCATTAGTGAAGTTCTCCTAGCCACTTAATCCTGGCATGCACAACAGTTTAATTCTGTTAGCATTAAACAGTGAGGTGCCAAGATCCTGACTAAATCTCAGCTTGATTAATAAAACAAGTATTTCCAGAACAATTTTACCTGGGTGGATCCACAGTGTAGCCAGTCTGTAAGAAGGGCAAAGCTGCTGTATCTTTAAAGGGGCAATTCAGTGGTTGGGGAGATGTGAAGCAGCTAAATTTTGACTTGTATTCTGACTGAACCCACACCTGCCTGAGGGTACCACTGATAAGGAGTTCCAGGATAGGAATTTCTCAGCCTCTTCTGTCTCATTTTCCAGGAAATAATTGAATAACAGAGGAGTCAGAGGCAGAGCAGAACAATTTGCCAGCCTGCCAGTTAGAGCACTCACCTGGAATATGGGATCACTACCTTCTCAAGGGAATATAAATAATCCAGAAAGACTGAAACAGCTTCATCATGTAGAAATGGAAGTGTTCCCCCCTGCTTTAACTGGGTGGTTTCCTTTTATATAGTAGATGATTATACCATTTTAGTAAAGGGAGAAGGAATAGGGGGAAGTGGGAATTGTATATTCCTTGCTATACTGTGAGTGCTCTAAGTGGGATTAACAAGGCAGAGGAGGGAAAACATCTATTTTGAAGGCACCAATCTTAATGCTAATGCTTAAATCTATAAGACTCACAGGCAAGACCTATGAATTTTTCTGAAAGCTGAGAAGATATCAGCTATACTGATGCCCTAGGAGGAATCTATCTTTTAGGAGTTTCTGGTGAAATAGAACCCTTCAAGAGTCTTGTGACATTACAAATCAATAACTAGAAAATTTTGTGTTCCTTTTACTTCCCTGTGGTCAGATATTCTTATGATTTCCTTTTGAAAGTTGCTGGCACTTGCTGGACATTTTCTTGCAGGACCTCAAGTCAGTACATCTACAGCAAATTCCACAATAAAAATGACTGATCAGTGCACTGGAGGACCTTCATAAAGCCACTAATGGAGCAATACCAGGCTGGGGTAAGGAGGGAACTCAAAATCCTACCCAAGAGAGGAGAAAAGTGCAAGACAAGCAATTAGAGTAGCTCAGGCTGGCACAGAGATATAATCATATCATTTTGGCTTTGTGTCCTCTTTTAAGTACCCTGATTACTTTGGACACGTGAAACGTATGCATCTTCATCTACTGTAGAGAATTTGGAGTTATTAACTTTATTACATAGCCTGAAGACTAGCATCTAAATCTGTCCGATGATCCTATCCCATTTTGCTTTTTCTAAATCTCATGAGACAGAATCCAAACTGGTATCAGGAAGTATATTCCTGAGGGACCATTTACCAAGATCTTTTATGCAACTCTGTCTAAGCATCTGGATATAAAGCAGGATATAAAGAGAAGTTTTTTTTCTTTCTTGTCAGGGTACCATACAAAATTACTTCTCTGTCGTATCTGCTTTTACTTTCGTTGTTTCCAGACTGAGACTCTGACCTTGCAAACACCTAATTCTGAGCATGTCAGTAGTGCCATGGAGTTCAAGAAGGGCAACAGAAGTGACCAGAGACATCTGACCCCAATTTAAACCTTAATCCCATGAAGATTTTTGAATATGAAATCAATATAACTATTCACACAATTAAAGACAGGAATGTGAACTCTTTACAAGGTTGGGACCTGCTAGAGTAGACTCTTTTAATTTCATTTGGTGCAAGAATTCCATGTTTCTGATGATTTTGTTGTTCTTCTTATAACCTTGCATGTTATTGTTTTGACGTTTGGGAAGGATGATTATCTCAAGGGTTTCAGCAGGGCCAAATGTGTTTGCGTAAGCTTTCCAATATCTGCCAATAATATCGTGTAAGAAAACAGAGTTTCCACAGTTCTGCAAACTGTGACTATCTGCTAATATAATAATGCATTCACTTGCATCATTGAATCTTCACAGAACTCGGGCTTCTAATGGAGAATAGTCCCCTGCTGGCTTGTGTTGTGAAGTATTATCTCCACATGTATCATTAAATTTCTTTTCATAATATTAGGCCTCATTAATCCATTCCTAGTTACTTTGTATTTAAAAATAGAAGTTATTAAAGTGGATTGCTCTGAAATGCATAGTAAATAAATTATATAGGTTATTGGTCTCTTAAACTTATGTCATAAAAATATATTTTTATTCACATGTAAATGTACACAAGTAAAGACACAAAATATTATATTTCTCTTAACAAAACAGAAAATTATGTTAAATAAAATTCAGTTCTATCTATAGTGAATAATGCCTATTTACGGGACTTTGTTAATATGCAAGAAACAGGGAACCTGTCAACTTACCTTTAAAATCCATTCTTAGTGTGCATCTTTTGCAGTTTTTTGAAAATCCGAGTCTAGGAATTCAAGGTGACGTACACTCTGCCTAAAACCCATCAAAGTCCCTAGAAGAAATCCAATACTCTTGTACTTTTTGAAATAGTTTAATTCCTAAGGCATTTAAATATGGTATTTTCATTCCTAGATTAAAGCCCCCTGGGTGCTTAATTTTAATTGCCCAGATATAGGAATTGCATTCACACCAGGCAGTGCAAATAGACACCTGAACTCTGTCAAAGTCTTTAGAGAAGCTTGACAAACATGAACTATAAGATTATATTTAGCATCCTCTGGCATGCTGTCTGTTGATAGGGATTTAATTTTTTTCTGTAAAGGGTTGATCTAGACTAGTGGTAGAATCCTGTTCTAGGTCCTAAGCCACTCAACAAGAGGGGACTGAACACTTAGATGCTGACAAAGTGCCCAAAATGTCAGGTCTGTGCCATTTTGCCACTCAGGTTTTTTACTGCTAAGCAGTTAAGAGCCACAGGGCAAGAGCAAAGAAAGGCTGATATTTATCTGGTACGAAAGGAACTAGATGAGAATGAATTGTTGTCTCTACTCTGAGACTGGCGTCCTGCTTCACCTCCTAAGGCTGCCCTTACTGCTGACTTTCAGTATAGAGGGTGGCCAGCAGTTTGGCAAGGGCACCTGTGAGCAGGATGGATCCCAAATGATGGAGGCAATTCATGTTTCCCCTTTGCTCCTGAACACTCAGGAGAAGAGGTGAGAAGAGTTAAAACCTAATTTTGGGATGACATGATGGAAGAAGGCACCTTTTTTCTATATATTGGCAATATAGAATATTAATGCTGTGTAGAATACTGTCAGCAAGAGCTCTCTCACTTGCAGAAGAATCTGAAGCGAAGCATACAGCATATCCCTCTCCAAGCCTCCAGAGACATCTCACACCACTGAGGGTGCAGGGAATTCAAGCAACTCTGTAACCTCTATTAGGCAGCTGGATTCCTCTTCAGTTTATACTAAAACATCTATACAGGGGAATAGCACTGTGCATTGCTTTGCTTTACCTTTTTGTTTCACCTTTTTATTTGACTTGCTTAATTTTATTCTCCAGTAAACAACATTTAATAGAAATCCTACTTTTTTTTTACACAGTCACCTTTTCCCTTTGAAAATTTTACTAAGATCAGTTTCTATTTTTCAGTCCTTGTGATCTAATTACCTGCAGATATCTGAATGTTTTGTTGCACTGTCCCTATGAATTTTCAAAGTCTAAAGTAAGTTTTCTTCTACTGAATGGACTGTTAAATCAGCTCTGTGAGTGATAAATATGCCATGAGTTTATCTATGTCCTGATTTTGGGGCACTGTCATAAAGTAAGCTAATACAATGTTTTAGTCTCTCCTGCATTGTATTATTACTTCACAGATTATTTCTGCCATTCTCAAATGCAGAGTCTTTTCAAGCAATAACTGCCAGCGAATTGCTTCCTTCTTTCTCCCAAATTTCCTTTTGAAATGCACTCTGCTTTTAAATATGTCAGAATGTAAGTTCAATATCTTGCAGCCCTGCAGATTTAGAAACAGAAGCTTTATCCCATTAGAAACAGATGGTTCCCACCTTCCCAAAGGGTCATACACAGCTCTAGCTGGAGTCCCTGGAAAGTCCTGAAACAGTATGTTGTGACAGACTCTTCACACCTGCAATCTTGCCAGTTACAAATCCCCCCTCTATACCCAGCTTTTAAAAACTGTAAGGTGTATGCAGCAGCACAATGGCAGTGATTGGAGACAAATAAAAGCCTTTGTTTCAGAACAATGTTATAAGTAAAAATTGGAAATCTCCTAACATAGCAAAGACTTTCCACTCTAACTGACGTCCTGCAAACAATTCAACAAAAAATTGTATACAACATGTTCTGCTGATGTTGATTAAGGATTTCCTCTGGCAAAATGACAAAGGACTGAAATCTGTCATCTTGATTTACATTAGTCAGTGATAAGTTTGTCTTACTGGTAAGTCAGCAAACACTTGGGAACATAGGACTAGGACGAAATTAATTTTTGAAATGCAGTTCAGCTCCTGAAATTACCAGTATCTGTAACACATAATACTTTTAATAAATTAAACAAGTTTCACTTTAAAAATTGGTCAGACTTTTTCTGGTCTTTGCACTTTCTATAGATACATCATTTTTCTTATGGCAGAAATCTTATTCTCCTTACTTGCCTATGTCTATTCATGACCTGACTAGTGGTCTTTCGTTTTTTTTAAATCCTGAATTATAATTATCACATAACTTAGATAGTTTAATTTCTTTTCCTGGTGTTCACATATTGTATATGTTTTCAGTTCTTCCTGACCTTCTTTTCTATGACTAAACTAATAACTACCCAATAATATTTTGTTTCATTTTGTAAGAAGGTTTTCTCCTGACCTTACACGCCATTCTTCATCCTATTTCAGTTTCAATGCATGTTTCCTTGATTGTATGTGATCAGAATTATATACGGTATTTTTCATGTCATTTCACTTTTGCCTTGTACAATGTCATTGATTCCCACCTGTCTCCTCTGAAAACACTTCAAATGATATTTTGTAGAATTACATTTTTCTTTTTCATGGTCATGCTATCATGATGGTACATAGTTGTACATGTAGAGCCAGATTTTCTTTCTCAGTCATTTCCAAATAATTAATTCCTAATTTATTGAAAAAAATGTTGTTATCAATTCCTAAATGCGTTACTATATATTTCATACTATTGAATTTCATTCTGCTTCTATTTTTCCAGTACTCAGGGTCATCCAATTCTTTCTGTGTGATATCCCAATTTTCCTAACAAGTTACATATTTCATTTAACTCAGTATCATATTTCTTTCAAGGTTATTACAGAAAATATTAATGAAACCACTCAAGAGACCAATCGCTGAGGAAATGCAATTGCAGCCTCCCTCTACCTGCGTTTGTTCCTGTTCTTTACTCCTATTGTCACCCCTCCTTAATTCCCTTCCCCACTTTATAATTCCCAGAGTAATCCCTTTTTTCTCCTCTTCTTAACTAAAAATTCCTGTGTGGTATCAGACTGATAATATCTGTTCTCTTTTCCCATCTAGAAAATCAATCATTCTTCAATGAATTCTATCACATTAGACTGGCAATATCTTATTCTTTCTTTCAAAATGTCTTTCAGAAGAAAGCCTTGAATATTATTATTTATCAGACTAATGGGTTGTCATTCTGCCCTCCTTTTCATACTCTATCTTCTATTCTGCATTGATACGAAACAACTGAGGAAATAAAAAAAAATAAATATTACAAAATCTGGTTGTGAAATCCGAAACGCTATGTTCCATTTTGCTCCAAATTCTGGAATAACAAGACTTAGTTCCTCTGATTTGAACATTTTAAGATCTTTGTATTTTGCATCTATCCCAGTTGCAGTAATATCCTTTTCCAAACCTCTGTTCACACACTCATCACCTTGCCTATGTTTGCATATTCAGCATCATTAGATTCATAGAAAAATCAGGAAAATATTAATTTTTATATATATATCTATATCTTTTTGCATATTACTGCTGATTCTTCTGTTCTTAATCTTTTTTATTTATGTGATTGAAGCAATTTCTTATGGTTTGTCTCAAGCAATGTATAGGAACTATAGATGAGTAAACCTTCCCAGTTTCTTCTTGACACTGTATATTATATGATCTGTTTGTATTTGATTTTTTTCATTCCAATATTTCTTTGAATCTCTTATTTACTCAGATTTGGAACACTGAAAGATTTGTCTTTATGCTCATTTGAGTTCCTTAGGTAATTCAGATTATTTTTCTCCTTTGGTTTAAATAAAATCTGGATATTCTCTCCATTCAAGTTCCTGAATACTATGGACTAGTTGGTTTCACTGTCTGTTTCTCATAGTCTATCAGCAGTTGACCTTTCAAAATAGGGAACCTTAGCAACAAACAGACTCTTCATTTATCTTTATTTATAATGTGAATTGAACAACAGACAAGCAACAGATAATCACTGGGTTTTTTTGTACATGTGTCATGACCAAACAGTTTGTACTGTAATTGCTTATGAAAAATCAGCTAGAGATTCAGAGATCCATGTTGAATTGGTGGTTGGCTGGTGAAGTAGGCACCTCTGTTTTCAGAGAGACAGAGAGGAGTCCACAAATGGAACAATGAAGTTTTTTAATAGGAAAAATAGCTGGTATTTGTTACAACCAGAGGACTATATTGACAGAATCTGTACTAACAAATTTTGTAAGGCCTTAATTTTAATTCCTCCTTATTCATTTTTCTGAAGATATTAAGAGGAAGATATTAAGTGTCCATATAAAATAGTTCACAGTATTTTTGGAGAACATCATGACATTTTCCTGAAAGTCTCTTCTCTATATATGGAACGAATCCATCCCTAGTTAACTTGTGGGATTATCATCATTCAAGTGGCCTGGCTGTAGATGTTGAGTAATTGCTCTAGTCAATGTCAGGAACAGAAAACTGAGAATCAGTACATCTCTACCTGAATATTGACTGTAAAATATCTTTATTTGTTCTTTCTGGAATTAGTTGGTGGTCTCTTGCTCATTAGCAAACAGTTATCTAAGCAGAAGCTAATGTTACTGATGCTATAAAAAGAGCAGCAGCAGAGCTAACAGATTGAAATCAGTACAATTCCAACAAAAACTATTTCAACTTGAAACAATTTAAACTGTACCATGTGTAAGTAAACAGAAATAATATATTTTCTTTCACCTTCAACTGTCAGTAGTGGCTTTCACATTCCCTGTCTTCAGCTTTGAGAATGGTTTTCATATCTTTCCCAGTACAAGACCCTTTGAAGCAGTTAACATTATTTTTCTTTAGTTTACACATTTCTTACTATATTTACATGATATTCAAGTGTTAAACTTCTTTAAACTAGAACTCCTCTTACAGATATAGAAAAATAAAAGCATCTACAACCGAGTAGAAGATGTTTTTTTTTCTATAAATTGTGTTGATCATTCAGAAATATAAAAGCAACTTTAGTAACTGTCTGATTTTATTTCTGTATCAATATCATCAGCCTAATTGTCTGCAATATAGTTGGAGTCTTTATATATGTTCATACATAGAAAAACCCCAAACATTTACATATATAAATACCAGGGAACAGGAAAGATCCAAAGAATGTTTTTTTTTAATTACAAAGATTCTGTATGTTTCTTTCCTTTCAAGTCTAATATACCCCTTTTGACAACTAAGAAAAGCCACAGGCATATTGAAGTAGGAGAACAACTATCCTACTTGTTAAAGGGTACTTAATTTGAGTTCCTTTAGAAAATGTCAAAAGTTGTGGCTAGTAAAAATGTTCTTCAAAAGTGATTTTTTACAAAAATAATATTAGTAGTCATATTAGCTGCTCCTGCTGTTCAGAATAAAGGATTAGGCTTAACAGAGTGAAGATTAAAGCTGTTTTTACAAGTAGAAGGGCCCAAATATGTACCTTAGTGGTCACTAGTCAGAGGTCCTACCCTCTGAATTGTTCGTATAGAAAGAATTATGTGGGTGCTTCCTCTTTAAACTCTTCAAAATAACTCAGATGATTTATGTTTGAAACAGATTAGGAAGTGTTCACAGGATCTAGTGCATTCTCTGGGCTTTAATACTCTACTTTCCAATTGAGGGAAAGTGACATCTGGAATTATACACCTCTTCAGTGTCTGTCCACAGTCTGAGACAAAAAAGATAAAGAGAACTAATACACGTGAATTTATAGTGATCTTCATATTGTTCTTGCACTTAAAAGATGCTTAATTTGATTCACCTGACAGATTCATCTGGCTCCATCTGTTTAAAAACAGAGATTGGTAGTAGAGAAGCCTTGTTTATAAGTACAACCTAGATAGCATCGATTCCAGTTATAGTGATCCAAGAAGAGATGTTTGGCTGTCCAGGCATATTCTTTAAAAGAAGTTAAACTTGTGTACTCATGGAAATATTTTCAGGATTGAGAAAAAACTTGTTTTGCTTTCATATGCTCTATTCTGTTAAATATCATCCTTGAGGAAAAGTGCAAAGTACCGAAATGATCTGTGCCTGCTGTCACATAGTATAGGGAGACAGGCATTCCTTTCTCCACCTTGTTTTGTGACAATTTAGTAGCTCATGTTGCTATTTTTGTTATTGCTTCTGAAGTACATGGAGTTCTTTTTCAGATGCTGTGTATTCCTCCTGTTACAGAGACAACAGATTGGCATGCACAAAGCATATCCATCTTTGTTCCATCCTCTCAGCCTTTCACATTTGACATGTTAGGGAATTGGCAATTATCAACAGATGGTGCAAATTAGAATGTCATGATGTTGTTTTAAATTTTCTCCAATGGCAGGTTATCTTTCTAATAAACCCAGGGGTTAAGAAAACACAAAGATATTATTTCCCTTCCTTTAACCCATTCACCTTTAGTCTTGAAATAAGTCCAAGAACCAAAGCTGGTAAATCCACATATTTTGCTAACTTGCTGATTTAATTGCTCAAGTAACTATTCCTTAATTTATCCTTTAATCCAAAAGTTTCTCCCTTAGTTTGATCCCTTAATCTGGAAGCTGGCAAAGATGAAAGCTAATGTCTGTTATTGTATAGCAGAACTTTTAGATACGAACCACTCATCTAAAACAGAATGAAAGATAGAAACAGAATGAGAAATAGTTAATGAAATAGGGAGTGAAAAGGCTAATGTACAATTCCATCAATGACTACTTAAAGAAAAACGAAAGCAAAGAATATTTAAGGTGGAGGCTTTGAAAAATGCAAGGTTCAAAGTATTTGCCAGTCAGTCATCAAAGGTTACCAAACACTAGAATTAAAACCTGAGATAATGTTTTTGAAGCATGGTGCAGAAATGAGTAGGATTCTTGTAAAATTCTTAGTAAACAATGATAAAATTTCTGAGTATTTAATTAATTTGAGATTAATCTCATTAATTTGTTATTTAATGTGTTTCCTTGCTAGAATTTTGTTGAGAAATAAAGAACTTGCTATCAGATTCAAAAAAAAGGTAAAAAGCAGAAAATACATTAAAAGTGTGAATTGCCTTAATCTCACAACCAACAGGGAAAAAAGTTACTTTCTTGATTAAAAAAATCTGGACTCTCTCTCTAAATTAAATTAGCAATTATATTTATTAAAGTTAAATATTTTGCAGAAAATAATTTGATGATCCCTAGTTAATCATACATCCATATCTATTTCAATACCACCAGTTTTGAACAGCATGCTATTTCAGTGATCACTTTTTATCATTTATTCTCTGTTTAGGTTTATTTCCTGAGACATTTCTTTTTAACCTTGGACAGCCAAATTCTTTAGGGAATCTGCAGATGGTGATAAAGTCACTCAAAGTTTACACAAATCCTACTTCAAACTTCATAACTACCTGGTCAAGAGAATTTTTGAATATTAAGATTATAAAAAGATTAAAAATACCCAAACATGTAAAAAACAGAATAAATTTCAAAATCTTTACCTTTTCACTCATTTATTAACCTGTATGAGTTTTTTTGGCTTCATTTTTTCATGAACTGGGTATCTGATAAGGTCAGATTGTGTTAGTTGCTAGGGGGATTGAGCTTTCATATTTTTAAGGCAAAGTTTAAATAAATAAAAAATTATTATTAAAAGAGGTCTGCACTGATTTATATCTTGTAAGCTTCTTTTTTTTTTGCGGTGTTTCATTTGGTACTAATTTATTGAACAATGTCCTTTTAAATATCGATGATGCTCTATCTCTTCTGGAAACAAATGCAATTACAGAGTTTCAATCTTCACACACTTCTTCCAGGCTTATACAGGTATACCAACTTAATTAGTTTAATGGAATTACTCTTGCTTTACACTGTTTTAACTGAGTTACAAATCCAGCCTCTGAGATACTTGACCTGCAAGCATATATGTGGCAATTTGAGGCTTTTACATACAGTATAGTAGGTTCTATATATGCATTAAAATATTTCCATTTCTAAATTGTAAAAAACCAGTGCAATATTTTTCCGTTATTTCCCATGAAGTTTTGCACAGACCTTTCTTGGGCTGTATTCTCATGCATCCTTGATATGTACGAACCAATCTATACCAAACTCCACTTCCACCTGTTTTAAAAACAGAATTCATGTCAACTTCAGTGGGAGGAATCCCTTCCCTGGAAAACATCATCCTTTTTCAAACTGTTGGGGGGAAACAAAGAAGATGCTTTCAAACAAAGTCCATTCTAGAAACTTAATACTTTTTATTTTTTAGATTCCTTTTCAAAAAAATGAAAGAAGCATGAGCAGTTGTATCGATAAGAAGATCCTTTGCCATCAAGGCTTGAGTACAATGTCTTTGAAAGATCTTTTTTACAAATGCTAGCATTTGAAAAGGGCAAACAGGGAAACAGACCTCAAAGGGGATGACAATAGTATATGGAGAGGAAGTGGGTGGGTTTAATGCATCTGAGGAGCAAAGCTCCTTATAAAGGCATTGAAGAGATTTAAGGTTCTATTTAGCGACAAAAGAAGTTATGGAATGAAGCATAATTTTCCCACAGGATTTTTGTCTTTTGATGTTTTCGAAACACAAATTTTCAAAAAAAAATGGATAATTTGTGATTTGATAGACTGGAAATGTGTGTAGGAGAGTGTATCTAGTTATAAAGGCGAAAAATAATACGTCACCAATGTGGTGATATATGTAAAATGAATTGAACCCAACATTCATTTGGAAAACTATTAAAAAGTTTGAAAACACACATATTATTTGAAAGGACAGTAATCTCCTTCCCCATTAAGTATGTGTGAGCTCTTTGTACACAAAGACCTAGTCTTGACCCAGTTTTAGAACTACACCTGCCATTAGGATTGTCCTAGAGCTTTATGAATCTGGAAGTGAACTGCAGCAGTGCAAAATACCTATAATTCTAACTTTGGTAAGGTGAACCAAACCTATGCCTCTACTCAGAGTGGGCATTGACTACAAAAATGAAATAGCCTTGACTTAATGGTTCCTGCAGAGATCACCTCCGCTGTTAGAGCACTTCTGGAATCTTTTGAACTGTAATTTGCCTGGTAAAAACCCCATTGAATGGATCATTATGTTTGTGGGAGACAAAGAAAGGGGTAAAGGGAAATTCTTCCTTGCTTTTAAATTAAAAGCAAATTATTCTTATTCTATATGTCCTAAGTAGGTTGTTCATACTGAAAACCTCTTTTCTTATGTGAATGCTCCTTAACAATTGCAGCAATACAAAAGTTGTTTCATCCTCCTGAGATGTGAATTTTGCCTTGTGGTCCAGGTACACAGACCTGTTTATAACAAGGTGAAGCCAAGACTCACTCATCTCCTCCACATAGCTTATGTCATGGCACATATTCCCATGCGCATACCTTCTAGAGCATATAAATTTATTGTAATATTTTGCTTCCAATTATCTAGACTATTCTACTCCTATTGCACTATACGTTAATGTAATGGGAGGGGTAGGCCACATGGTCAGAAATCCTACCTTTAGAATGTTTTGAAAAGCAGATGAAACTCCACATCTCTTTGTTCAACCACTTTAAGGCTGGTAGAGGACTTAGACCTGTGCTCAACTTTCCAGTATGATTATGCTTATACTTCATTCTACATCTTCAGTGGGGAAAAGTGTTCTAGCAATATCTCAAAGCTAAAGATTGTACCTCTCTTATCCTTCCTTATATTAAGTCTACAAAAGTTAGGTTGCACACTCAAAACTACAGATACAAGACAGCTGAAAATCCTTTCCTCAGGTATAGACATAATTCTACACAGAATTTATAACCACAGTTTGGTTTCAAAAGTGTGCTCAAGTCCATGCTTGTGAAACAAGTGCAGAAGAACAGCCATTGCTCCAGATCCAAAACTTGCCTGGTAAATGGTTGTAGAGAAGGGATAGAAAAGTCAAAACATACAAAAAGAGGGCTAAGTTCACTTGAAACAACAGCATGTTACTTTGTTGATTTGTTTGAAATGTTTAAAAAAATTAATTGTAAAACAATTCATGTAAAACATGTCAAGCGACAGGGAGAGGACAAAATAAGCAAAAAAACAGAAGGTGAAAACTTTATTAAGGTAGCAGAATGAAGGCTGATGAAAAGAATGTGTGACAAGTAGTGGAAGTTGGAGACAATACTGATTACAACACTCAGAAAATAATGCACCTCATTCCAGAAGAAACATTGTCAGGATCTGCTGATAGCTTCTCTGCCAACTTCACTCTTTGGGGGAATTGTTAAAAGAAATAAAAGAAACAATAAAGAGAAAACTCTAAATGTCATCCTGAGTTGTGAAGTTTATATTAAAACTTCAGTTGTGTGACTATTCCCAAGCTTTCTCTTACTGACAAAATATCATCATCTGATTTAGTACTTCGTAGTAGAGGCTTTAACCTACCAGTTCCTTGTGATAATCAAATCAGTACAAAGGGAACAGAAACTCAAGTGTCAAGCAGCCACACGGCTGTACCTCCTTTACACCCACTGAGGGAAGTCCAAATGCACCCTCTTGCATTTGTATAGTGAAAAAATGGGACACAGGAGGGAATTTGCCCTGCAGGTGCTAATGCCTTCCGCGTTGCTATTACTCCACCAGACTGCCCCCATTACCAGCTGGAGGCTAGTTCAGTTTCTCCAGAATTTTTATGAAGTCCTGCAGATTGAAAGCATGCCAGCCTTTTTACCAGTGCTTCTGATTTTGCATCAGTACAATCACATTAGAAGAAAAACACATGGGAGAATCAAATCCCATAAATGAAACAGAAAATCCCTTTGGATGATTAGTTCAGACCAGTGTTAAAAGAATATTTTGTGTGCTTGTCAGGTTCTTTGCCCGTCTGAAAGTAGTCATTTGGATTCACTTCATTATAGGCACTGCAGTACCTTAGGAGAGAAAGAGAGAAATAGAGCGTGAGACAGAGTAATAATAACCCTTGAACAATGAAGTCTTTCTCCTAGCAGAACTTCAAATAACTCAGACAACTATCTTTTAATCAAATATACAAGCACCAGTATAACTGAATTCAGCATGGCTAGCATCCATGAGGAGGAAAAAAAGCACAGAGGAACTTAAAGGAAGAGACGTTAGATGAAATGAAGGGAGCACTACCTCATGGACTTAGAATTATACAGAAGCATGAATACCAACTCGACAGCAGAATAAACACACGCTGTAAAGATGGTCTGATCTTTTCCTTTTTAAGTCAATGGGACTTTCTCCACTGACTTCAGTGGGAGAGAAAACAGGCTGTTATTCTCCAGCCCTACTTTCCACCCATCTGATTCTTGTTCCATACTTTTACATTTTGATTTTCTGGCATGTCTTCTCCACCTTCATCCTGGGGAGTTCTGCTGCTTCACCTTCTCTGTTTTAAATTTTCCTCTTCCGTTTGTGCTTTTTCATTTGCTCTTTTTCTGACACTGATATTTTAAATAACCAAAATAAACAATGCATTATCAGGAGCAGGAGAACAGGTAAATCTCAGTGATGATAAAAGGACAAAGCTGGTTTATGAGTAGTGGTATGGAAAAATTAAAGCAGAGTTTAAACTCCTAACATACTGTGTGAATTCCCATTTGTCCTTCCTATGCTGAGTGGATGAAATATGTATTAATTGGTTTTACCACTGGGCTTTTTTCCAGATATGAATTCCTACATAGAATTTTAGGTTCTAATCCTATTATTCCTAAAAATAATCTAATATTATTTACTAGTGCTGAGTTTCAAGAATATAAATAGTAAAGATGACCCAAGTGTCTCATATACCTCCGTGAAAAAGTTGATTCAGTTGCAAAAAAAAAGAAAAAAAATCCTGTGCAAGCATAGATTTCTTTCAGATGTGTTGTTTATAATAAATTTCGCTTCAAAATTTAGTCAGTATTTGTAGAAATCAAATTTTTTTTTTTCAAATAGTTAATGAATTTATTTTTTTTTTTTACTAAGAACAGACTTCAGAAAATATTTTAGTATCTGTTTATAAAATCATTGATTAATATGTCAGGAATGCTTTCAAAAAAATGAAAATGAGCCCAATTTGAAATTTGTTAAATGAAAACAATTTGAAACTTGCTGTAAATATTTAATGTTCCTTTCCAATATCTTCAATGAACAATTTAATTGACTTTACTTGCAGCTAGGCATGTACATACATACCTTATATAACGAGGGTGGTGTGGGCAGTTTCTTTTTTCTCTTTTCTTTCTTTCTTTTTTTTTTTTTTGGTGTTTGTTTTTGGTTTTAATCTTGTACCCTGATCTCAGTAGTTGGATTCATCTACCATCAGCCATCTCAAAGTTGCATGTCTAGCCCAAACTACTAGTCTAGCCTTCTTCTGTGGTCAGTGGAGAAAGATATCTCCTTCCATCCAAAGGCAAGGTGTTTGCGACTACTGAGATGAATCGCCCTCAGCAGATACAGTGTTTTCTTTGACTGTAAAGGAGAAAGAAGTAGCTGTTATGACTAGAATCTTACAGGATAAACACTTTGGAGTGATGAGACCATTGCAAGATATTAATAATTGCTTAATTTCTGCTACTGTTTTGAATTTTTTTTGCTATCCCTTCTGAAATTAAGGAAGCATCCCACAGCAAGAGATCAAAAAAGTAGATTTTGAGCTATATGCGACATCTTATTGCTTTGAATTCTTTTGCGATTGATCATCTTGCCTTGACAATTAACGAGGACTTTTCCTCCACTCAACCTTCTTACCAACAGCCCTTCTGGTTTTATATTTGCCTAATTCAGCTGAACTTATGAATAAACTTAATTTTGAACTCCTATTTTATTTCTTCAATACCTCATGAAACAGGAGAGAATTTATGTTCCTGTTAAGCACTCACTGAATCAAAATTTATTGTACTTTTAAAAATATTTAAAACGCTAAAAAAAAAAAAAGAAAAATTTTAAAAATCAAAGTGAACTGAGAACTGATTTATTTTCTTCTCTGATACTCAACAGGTCATATTTTTCACTTTCTATCCTACACGTGGTGAGCCAGTTTGCTACTTGTTTTCAAATTGTACCAACAGGTGGCACTAAAAAGTTCTTTTTTTTTTCGGTAGAACAGTGGCAAGAGATTTGTCTTTTTATCAGTACAGTAGAGCACCAAAAGAAAATAAGATCTTACAGGGCCTGGAGAGAAGCAAAATAGCAATTCAGGCATGGCCTGCAGCTCTTTCTTACAACTATTTGATCTTTGAGATGTAAAGGTAGTACTGCCTAATGAACTTGTAATTCTCTTTTTATAATACATATCCCTATTTACTGCAGAAATTTCAGTAACATGGGAACTTGGGCTCTATTTCCTGCTAGCATAAGCCACAGCATTTGAATGGCTGAAACAGAATTTCCCTGCCTATTGAATTAGTGTTAGATTTGGTAATTAACGCTATCTTCAATGATATCATGCAGCATGTTTTGACAATATGCAAATTCATTACTATCCTGGCAAATTTAGTACAGAGTTCTGTAATGGTCTTTTTCAGCTAAAAATTTTTTAATTTGCTTCATAAACTGAGCATGAAAGTATTCATGGGATATTGATGATGTGATTTTTTTGTGGCATCTTTGGAGGAGGTACCTATGTGTCCTTTACAACAGATTTAACATATGCAGTGAAGAGATGTGAAAATTGGAATGATTAGGCAAGGTTCTTTATATTTCTAAACTCCCTTAAGAACACCTAAACATAGCCAGAACATTTCCCTACATAGGAATCCAATTCCTGTATCCACACGTATTTCATAATTATCTAAAGGTCCGTTATGAATGTAGCTCTTTTAATTTAGTATGTAATAAATACAGATTTTTTTTTTTACAGAATTTGAATTTGCAGTCTTCTCTGGGCTTGGACTATGAGATGCATATCACATTTCGGTTGTTTTCCTTAAAACTGCATTGTAAGAATACATATTCTTATACTATCCACATGGTGTCATGTTTAGTTTTTCACTGAGTGATCTTCCTTTCAGTGTTTAATAGCATACTTTAATGTAAGTATATGGTCATTTTCCTAAATAAGGATTCCTTCCTACATCTACGTCTTCTCTGTAGTTAATTACTTGTTAGTTTTGCTTAGTCAGATAATGAGAATTCTGCATTTAAAATACACATAATAAAATACTTAGAAAAATTTTCTGTAGTGTTCTGGTCACTGCCACAAGATTTCTCCCGTCTGATTTGTTATGCTATTTGTATAGAACGTTATCAATAGTGAGAACAAATTGCAGCTTTTGCAGACCCTTGAATAAATAAATGGTATTTAGGGATTTTGGGAAAACGTTATTTCATCCAGAGTTCTTTCCACCAGCATTCACCCTACGGCTGAGGAGCTCAGCTATCTGAGGTTCAGCTTGGTCAGCAGATGCTATAAACTACATTTTCAGGTGCAGAATCACACAATATAACCTATAAAGGGAACTTGAGAGCCATCTCCATTCAGGACCGGGTGAACTTCCCACTTACAGCAAGGAAAGAGGAGGAAAGAAAAGGAACTTCAGAATCCATTCAGCCACAATTTTATTAGATTATGAAGGGATAGCTGTGCAGCTACTTTTTGCTCAGTCCACTAGTACATCTTTTCCTGCAGACAATTTCCCATAATCCTTTCTAGCCCTTAGTTATTGAAACAGGCCTTTCTGACAAAATGAGATCTAATCCACTTTCACTCAACTTTTAAGGCAAAGTAAACCATTCATATCAACTGCCATATCATGTACATACATAGGTATCAAGAAAAATCAGGAAAAAGATTATTTAGAAAAAGGTAAGCAGTCTCACACATACATACCCTATTTTAATATATTTTTACTCCCTTACCTTGGAATTATAAGCATTTCAGTAGCTACAAACATGCATACATAAGAATATATATGTCATATTTTTAATTTTGTTTACACTTTGAAATGTATAGTTTTACCTCAAGCCAAACATAAGGAAGCATGATTAATGCTTTGAAGACAATTCATAATTCGGTACTCAAAATAAGACACTGAATGGAAACTGTAACCAAGTATCAGAGAAATTCTCTGAGAATATATCAGATCAAAATGAAAATTATTGGGGGCTTAATTCTGTGAGGTGCTTAATAGCCTCATCTTCCACTTAAAGTCCTGTGAGTAGGTGGGGGGAAAGCTTGAGAGAGATAACACCTTTCATGACCAAGCCCAAGATGAATTAGTGCAATATACCCAGTGTCGTGTCTTATTGCTTAATTGACTACCTCTAGGTATAATATAGCTGTCTTTATCACAGAAAAATCATTTTGATTTATTTGATGCATAGTATATCATAAGGAAGCATGCATGAGGTTATTAATGTCTTGCATAGCTGTGATATTTTCCAAGGGCACAGATAATGTATCTCATCATAGGCAGTACTAGCCTATTGTGATTAGTATCCTGAAATTTTGCATTTTTATGAATTTTATTTTTTTATTGGATTTTTTCCCTCACATTACCTGCTTGGTATTTTAAGAGTAGTAGCATGAGTAGTGCTTATGATCGAAAGGAATCTGTTGCAGAACTTTAGGTGAAACTGAGCAGTTGGAAATATCGACTATAATATAAATGTAGAATACAACATTTCAATTTATTGCTAATTTATTATGGCAATTGAGTTGTTAATTGTTCTCTTTGGCTCATAAATGTCAAGGTCTATCTATGAGAGTTCAAGTGGCTGGGCCATGTTCTCTAAATAAATGTAGGTCTGTCACATAAAAAAATAAATGTGTCTAGTGAATATCATATCTTTCATCACCTTTTCCTAAATCATCTGGAGATGCTTGAAAAATAAGACAGATTTTCTAGAAGGACAAACTTTAAAATATAGTAAAGCAATGTGGAGACTAAAGAAGTTTGTCTTAAAATTCAGATGAGTGTAAGACATCTTGATAGGGCAATTGAAAGTTATGTTTGATTTTTCCAGTAAAGTCAGTAACTTTATTTAAACAGTCTAAATATTTTATAGAAACCATTCTATGATTCTGTGATTCTATGACACGCTTTTCACTGTTTTTCTATTCCAGTGCAGTCAGTTTTATTTCATATCAGTGTGAAAGACAGAAGAACTGTGTTACAATCATCTTAGGCAGGCACATCACAGTTTAGACATGACTACAACTCTTTCTCTTTTTTTTCTTCTCACTTCAGCACCTCAATCTTGCATGTTTTGAATATAGTACCTCTGCCTACTGCCTTTCTCCCACCTGAAGTCGTGCTTCAATTGATCTGGCTGGTGGAAATATTCAAGGCTCATCCATGAAATTGTGGATGTTGAAGTAGCTCTTGCAGATATGTTAAAGTCTGAGAAATAATTCCATCTGAAGATGCTTTTCATACTAGTCACCTGTTTGACAGGGTACATGTCACATTACCTCAAATAAAGGGCATGCTAAGTCAAACATTTGATACGTTCATATCACGATAATACATTAGTTCCCATCTCTTCCTAACAGCATGACAGGGTTGTTTTTCATGTATTTTGGTAATTTATGAGGTCTACTTAGGAAAAAAGCTGCCTGCAGCTAATTCAAATATACTGAGAGAGTAGTCTTGTATAGAATGGTTTTACATTTACCAGGAGACTGTCACTTTACAGTCTGTCGAAACATCAGTAATAATCTTTGCATAAGAGAAAAGGATAGACAGAAACCACTGGTAAAAAGGGTTTCAGTACTATGCTTTCAGATTTCATCTGGAAAATCTGCTTTCATTTTGTTTTTGAACGTGTCTGGCAATACTTGAGACACTGAATTTTCTCCAACTGACTTCAGACAGACTCTGGGAGAACAATGAAAGAATTCTGGGGTTCAATTACTTTTGTTACTCTGGGGAAAATAAAAAGGCCCAAAAGCATAAACATTGAAAAATCCATTGATATGGAGTAACAAAAAATTACAAAATGAACTTTACAGAAGGAAATATAGCTAGACCAAGTCCATAATTAGTTTTTCACTGATTTACATCTACTGGTAGAAGTTATTATAGCTTAACTTGTAGTGGAAGAACTGGCATTGAACGATAATAATTTCTGAAAGAGAAGAATTGTTGTAGTAAAGTGAAATACTGAAAAGGGGATGTATACAATCCACAGACCATTTAAAGCTCACTAAAATTCAACTGAAATATGAAGTCCAGAAGCTTGGGTTTAAAATGATTCTGTTGCTTTTAGCCACATTTCTTGAAGAAATAACTTTTCAATTATCTAGAAAATCTCCACCCAGCCATTAGACATTGTCAGAAACAATTAATATACTCATTTTAACTTCTACTTGTAATTTTTCTTTCCAAGAAAAATGAAAATAAAAGGAAACAGTAGAAAAAATAAATAAGACATACAATAGAGGTAATTTATTTTTAAAAGTTAGAAGAGAGAGTCTTTAAGAAGATTTAAAAAATATTTTCCAGTTTGATTGCCACAGAGCTTTAATTTCAGTCATTGCTCTAAAGAAATGTCATCAAACATGGAGAAAAGAGGATAAGTGTCTCTGAATGCCTAAAAAATTCTAAGGCTAGTGTCTAGAATAACAATATACATTGTTATATAGAACTAAATCTCAACAGCAAAAATGCAAATAGATTGAGTGATCTGCTACAGTGCAGTGGACTTAAGAGGGAGATTGTAATGAAAACTATCAAGTGGTGTTGGTCAAAATGACTCTTTCTTGATCTACCACATTAGGAATGCTGCCAGTGCTGGCAGCCCCTCTGGTGTATGCTGAGCTGAGCATGTATATTGAGAGGGCTGTGAGGCCTTTGAGAGTAAAGTCTGGGATTTAAGTTTTCTTTTGTTCTTTCTCATTCTCTCTTTCCCTGCCCAGCAATCATCTGCATGCCAACAAGGTGTTTATCAGCAACAAATCAGGTAGACTAGATTCAAATGCTTACTGCTTGTCCGTTCTTCTTCTAAGAAGATTACACTTTCACGTAATTGCTGAGGTATAAATCTGTGCTTTCTTCTTCCCACCAAAATGTCTGCAACCAGAACCCTGTGAAAAAATAATCATCTGCCAGAGAAATTGGTGAAAATTGTTCTGTCAGAGTTTTGATAACAGGGATTTATTTTTTGAAAATACTAAAAACACATTATCTTTTATTTATTCCCTAAGGCAAGTGTTTTAAATACATCTAATTTGTCAGACCAAGCAGGTCCCAGTTAGCACCAAGTTTTTTGTCCTACACAGTGTGCTACAACATTCAGAGAGCTGGGATGATTCAGATGCATGTGGAGAGTTGACACAAGGGTCTCTGTATCTTAATAGCCCATGTTAGCTCTCTGATGAATTCGTTTTGAGAACCATGAAAGGGAATAAGGCAATCCCAAACAAAAAGATGAATTGGTGTTATGTGCTATTAAACACTTGAAACAGGTAAGATACATTACCAAATCTGCTTTTTTTCTTTTTTTTTTTCTTAACTGTCTCATTTTATATTTCCCTGGTAATTTCTGCATGGAAATGACTTTTTTGTTTCCTTCATAAATGTGAGTGTACTCCAAGATGCTTTATAAATGCCTTCAGGTGCTAGCAATATAATAGCATCTATTCTAGTACAGATTCCATTAGCTTGAAATCTTCAGCCAAAGAAGTGACAAGCAGTCCAGAAGCTTTGCAATCTTGTACCTTTCCCACTGCTTGTGGCAATAAATTCTGTTACTTCAAACCCCTGCAGTCCCCCAGAAAAACAGACTACTCAAATTTCATGCAGGGAGGGAAGGAGATGGGAGGGAAAATGCTTTTGATTCAGTCCAGTTGGAAATTTTTTTTCCATTTTAAAATATTTCGGTGTCTTTTTATCCATTATCATAAGAGTTGTCTAGTCTCTACTTCAGAAAGAAAACACTTATGTCAGTGGGATTTAGTCCCTTAAAATATTCAGCCAGCTGGCTGATTTTGAGGCAGTCCCTTGTCCAGACCAGCAGGAGACATTTTTAAGCCAAAATCAACAGAATCAGGATGCATGAAATAGCCATAACCTTAAGTTTTTGTACCATTTTCCCCATATTTTATTCTAAACTTCAAGTAGAAATAAGACAGAATAATGAATAGCCGCATTCATTAAGAGTATCATTTCTGTGTATCAATAATCTCCATAAGAAAATTAATACTTTCATACATTTCTAATTGCAAGTAGAAAAATTAATGTCTAAACCATGACACATAAATTTTACATCAGTACAATACTTTCTGCAAAGAATACACTGTGAGCAAAACTTCACATAGTGTGTTCTATGGAAAAGGTTTAGGCACCATTACAGACTGGAGAATGAAGACATGCCCTGGATACGGTTTTCAGTTTTGATGCCGTCATTACAGAAATCCTGAAAACTGCATGAACGTGAAAGAT
This sequence comes from Atrichornis clamosus, assembly GCA_013400975.1. Lineage (NCBI taxonomy): Eukaryota > Metazoa > Chordata > Aves > Passeriformes > Menuridae > Atrichornis > Atrichornis clamosus. The sequence goes on along the minus strand of WBMZ01004648.1, from coordinate 438,214 downwards.
CTATTGAACAGCAATGAGCAGGTAATGGTGAGTGAGCAGGCTGTATATTCTCTGTAATTAGAGGTTAAGAATTTGGGAGAATTCAGACCAGGAAACAGAAAGCAAAAGCACAAGGAGAGATAGTTACAAGTATCTCTACCCAGTATCTATACTAGATGTTCTAGTATACTTATTTCTATAAATCGGATTTATCTTTTGTAAGACGTATAGTTGCACAAAACTAAAACCAGTCCATCTTTATGTACCAGGACATCAGCTGGTGACCAACTGGTGGCAGGGCAAAATTTCTCAACAGCCAAGAGCAAGGAGCAAGTGCTTTAATTTACCTAAATATTCTGTCACCCTCTGAAAACTGAGTATGACAGTAGAATAGTGTTTCTTTATTCAGTATTTCCTAATGATACACAGATAATTTTTGTGTTACTCACACTTTATAATCTGCAATCTCTATCAGCTCACCTGAGACATGAATGCCAAACTGCATTCTCCTGTGATAAGCAATTCAGCATCTTCAGTGGATAATTAAATTTCTACCTAAATGGAATATATCAAGATGAGTAGCTGACTTATATTGCATGGGTAAGTACAGTTCATGAGCCTGCATGCAGAGGCAAAAACCATCAGATTAGCAGCAAGACTGGAGAGCATGTGCTCCATTCTGGGAATCACTGAGGCTCAACGGCAGGCCTGACATTATGCTATGACCAGACAAAAAGCTGTTGCACATTTCCTGTACAAGTTACTTCTTGAGCTCCCCATTTCTTTTGCTTCCTGAAGGCATAATTTAAGTGCTTAGTGGCCATAGGATTTGGATGTATTACCCCCAGGGCAGGAAAGGTTTATAAACTCTGGTCATTGTCTATGCAAAGAGTAAGTTGCAAGTGACAATTACAATTTAGAACATTTTCTCAAAGACAGATTGATTGCAGTTAAAAAAAAAAAAAGCAAAAGAAAAAAGAAAAGAAATGAGTTGTATTGTTCTCTCTGATTTGAGGGAAAGACAAGATTACAATAGACTTTATTTCACTTAGTGTGATAGGTGGGAAGAGAGTTACATACCATTCTTCCAAATTTCTTGAAGTTTAAAGAGAGAGAAAAAAAAATTGATGTAAAGATCTGAAAATGAATATCCAATGTATCTCTCTTCAAGGAATGTCAGGTGGCACTGAACCTGTGGCCTACTTTTAGAAGTAGACTTGTAAGCATTTAAATGTTTTATAAATATTATTATTAATATCATAATAATCAGCATTATTATCATAATAACAATTATTGATAATGGATTCGTGCTTGTCACATAAAAATACACCTATAAATATTTAGTATTCAGAAGTAATGTAAAATATAGAGATTTTATTATTAAGCTCATTCAAATATTTGCAGGTCTTATTCAAGTGAAAAGCATAATTACGGAACTGTGTTTCTGGATTTGAGGAATAAAAGTGAAATGAAGTATAGATCTGACTCACCTTTTAATGGACATTGAAAAACACACTCTGTTCTTGAGGGCCCCTGGGAAAGCACTGCAGTTTCAAGCTACTGGTCTATACCTTTCTAACTGCAGTGAATGGATATACACTTCAGTTGAGCAGGGAAGTCAGGCACTGAATTAATATTTTATCTATTCCTGTGTTCTGGGAAAAGGAAAAGGTTTCTTCTGCCCTAGAGAAAACTATAGAATTCAACCGTGAACGAAAAGCAAAGAAAAAAATGGTTATTAGCATTAAGATTTCTTAATACTGTCAGACACCAAGCATAATGCAGGTTGCAATGAGACAGCTCTACAGAAACTCTGGCAAGGTTCAGAATCTAAGCTGCTGCTTCACACATTGCTGAAGCATGAAATTTTTGTAACATTTCTTGTGACATATGATTTAACTACATTGCAGATTGCAGCTTAGGACAACAACACCTACCATATTTGTAGTGTTACAAAAAGATCCTTTTCCAGTTACATCAGCAAATAATAATCCACAATGAAGACAAACATAAGAAACCCCCTGACCACCTAAAATTTATGTGCCATTTCAGTTGTTATGACCAACCTTAAACACAGAGTATAATTGGCCTATCGCCACATCAGCTTCTCGCTAGTATCCTGAGCTGTTTAAAACCCATATGATTTCTTCTATAGAAAACTTGCTTCATTAGGAAAGTTAATGATAAGTTAATGATCCTGTTCTCTCTTCTCTGATTCAGGTGTTTTAATCTACACCACATCAGTAATGGGAAAAAGCTGTCACAATCTGAAGAGGGATTTGTAGAACCTCTGCTGGTCATTAAGTAGGCTGGTAATGGTTTTCATTCCACTTTCTTTCCTCCAAATTCTTAAAGTTTGTAAGACCCAACAAAACATCTGAACAGACAGTCAAAGTTTTTCTCAAAATCTATTTAACTGTCTCAGAATTTATTTTCTCTCTTCTCTTACGTGCTTTGAGATAGGCTGTCAGCTTGCAGTGGCAAGGAATGGCCAAGAAATCATGTCCTTAGGAGAGACAGAGCTAGAGAAGGTCAAAAAACCATCAGGAGGACTTTTGTTCAATAACACTCCTCTGATGGACATCAAAAGTGCATTTGGTTGTTATATATTTTCAGGCTTATCTTCAGGGGAAAGAAATTGTAGAAGAGGAAATCAACAGTTCCATGTTTGAAAATTTCATGGATACCACTCTTATCCATAAGCATCATATTCAATCAATGAGAGAAAAAACATCAAAGAATTAAAAGAGTTCAGGTGGAACAAAGTGTTTCACATGTGATTTTGGCAGCATTTGGTTTATAATAACTACTGATGGATTCTTACTTCTATGCATAAGTTGATGGCAGAGTTCAAAAAATGAAGCCACCATTCTTGGTCAGCTGTGACACAGACAACAATCCTCCTTCTTCCTCCTCAGTGGGAGAAATTTTAATTGCAGTCCTCCACAAATCAGGTTTCTTATATTTTCTAGATTGCCCATGTAGGGACATCAGTTCACGGCACTACTCAGTCCTTGGCTGCTGGAGACTTCCTCCAGTTCCTCAGACTGCGTTATTATAGTCAATACACATCTGAAGGTCTTACATCATTACTATTGATGTATACGTAGAGAACACAGAACCACAACCCTGTGATTACCTCTTGCATCATAGTAATTTAGTTTGAGGGTTTTTTGCTTTTTTAAGACAGAATTTAATTAAAAACCTTGCTAGTCTTCAGAGAATAAGCATCCTTATTTCTTGACTTTTAGTAGTAAGAGCAAGATTTCTCTGTTAGTGTATACATTTCTAGCACTGGAAAATCCTGATTATTCATGCCAGTGGGCTAAACAAATAAGGCAATCACAGAAAAATATCTTCAAACTTAGAAAGACTCAAATTGAAATCAGGTCTCTAGACCACTAACAAAATTAGATAGCTAAGAGAAAGTATAGCCTAATGATTTTGAGTCACTGCTACGAAAGTATTTTTAAAACTGATAATGGTTTCACATACTCATAAAAATGATATCAATTTTCACTGGAATGCAGCCTCAGATAAACCTGGGTGTAAAAGCCATAGCAAAAGATGCTTAATGTATGAATTGTACACATTTAGATTCCATATAAAGTAGTGTTTAATTTGTTTTCCCTAATGATTTTAACCATGCAACTGATTAATGCCAGTGGCATTGTAGAAAATTGGAAGTAGAATAGCTTCAGGTGTAAGGTGTGGTCACTTCATTGCCCTACTTAGCTAAGCTGTAAATTGAAAGCTTGTTGGTTAGCTAGAAACATTGACTTGCCACGTTCTTATAGCTGTTTTCTTGTTTAAAATTTGGTTGTATTTGATAACACTGAACTGTATACAGGTTTCTCAGATTCAAAGAAAGCTTCCTTTGTCTCATAGTGGGTACTGGCTTTTCAAAACATTAATTTCCAACCATCAGAACTGGATTTATCCTTGAATTTAATTTTTTTTTAACTTTAACTCTTAAGAAATTTTAGCAATGAAGTCCTTGATGTCTGACCCTGTTAGTGGGTCTGTTCAACATATCAAGGGTCTCTTAGGATCTCAAAATGACACCACAATGCTTCTAATTATATATTTACCAACAGTCACCTAGTGATTTATAATTTGAATCTTAAATTTATTTTCCCTTGAATAGCTGTCCCAAAGTAACTTTTCAAACAATGTTCAAGGCTCGTCATTTGCTTGTCCTGTTTTGTTTGTTTATTTTCAACCAAATTGCTTTAAAGCAACAGATGTTGAATAAAGATGGGGGTTTTTATACAATAGGCCCATCAATAAGGCAGTTATTTCAAGAATAGTAATCCATATCCCTTTTCCATATGAATAAATTCAAATCCATATCTCTGTTTTATCAGAAAGTAGCATGAGGAGAGTGGAGCGGAACCCTAGTGCAGGACATGCAGATACTTCTTAGGTTGAAGTGTTGTATGAAAGAGAATTCAATATTAGTTAGACCAAAACCCAGAGAACAGAAAAAAACATACAGAAATGGCAATGAGATGATAAAGACAAATGGTCATCATTCCATCTGAAAAGACTCGTATTTCCTCCCTCCATTCTCTCATCATTGAATTCACTTCTGTTCAGTGACACAGTTTTAACAGGAAGTATTACAAACAACCCTCTGAAAATATCCTCTTTACTAGTGTTTAGAAAACTTTTTATCCTCTTGATCTGAGGGAAGATTTTCTCTAGACTATTTTAAGGAGACTGGACCTGTGACTCTGGTTTTTTTACTTATAAAATAAAGACTTGTTCATCACGGGGTTCTCTTTTGACATAAATCCCTTTGGTCAGCATTCAAAGCATTTTGTGTACAACTACTATATCAAACCTCTTGTATAACAAGGAGAGGAGACTGTCTAGGTATCTGGATTCAGAGAGATGCTCCATTGCTCAACTCTGTCATGACGAAGATCTACAAATGACAAACCCTGTCACAAAGATTTAAATTAGTAAAGAGTAGATAGCTGCTGTTCCGGTGTGCTTAGGACTGTGACCTACCATTTAGGAGTCTAAATTTTATTAATGTGCTATTTTAGAGATTGATGTTCCTCTTTCATTTTAAATGGGAGTTTTGCTCACCACTTTATGCACCCATCAGAGCCAATAGAAACTTGACAGAAACTTGCTCTGCCATTACCAAGGAAAAGTCAGCAGTTATGTGTTATTCACACGTCCTCTGAACTCAGTTTTTATTTTTATTATACTTTTCCTGATTATCATTATTGCCCTGATTTGTCTGGTTCCCATGAGTGAGAAATTTCTTGGCACTTATAATTAAGCCTGTATAGCATTACAAACCCACGGTGTAGCTTCTGTCTGCCTTTTTAATGTGTAACATACAGTAGCATTTTTAGGATAAAACATTACAAGACTTAGTGACAGTTTCACCACTGACTACCTTCCAGATGAATTAAAAAATAACTAGGAATCTTTTCCTACTTTTGAGGCAGCTTCTTTATTCTCTTTATGGGGATTTTCCCCTCAAGAATTCTAACCCCCATTGGTACTTTCTGATTAGTTTTTAGGGGGTTGTCTTAACGAGCTGATAAAGTCATGAAAAAGACCTGTACTCCCTTAACAGCTCCAAACTAATATTTTAAACTGTTTGTAGTTTTTGGTTTTGGCTTGAGATTTATGTTCTGTTTGGTTTGGGTTTTTGTTTTCTTTCTTAATTAAAAACTCATTATAGTTACAAGCTTCATTTCAGATTTGTCATTAGCAGCTACAAAAGGAAACGGCAGCCTGCACACTTTGCAACATTAGAAGAAATGTCTTCAGTGTCTTCAAGGGAAATTCCTTCTCAGAAATCCTAACACTGCACCTCTACCCCACAAGATACTGAGATGGGAGAAGAGCAGTTGCAATTCACAGGAAGATATATCAGGGTGAACCTTAGGTATCATCTGGAAAGGCTACTCATTCAACCCTTTACCTTAATGCTACAGCATACTTCTGCAATAACACTTCAGGTATGCTTCTGCTCAGACCCAGGCCGGCATTGGCTCTGAGGCTTGTCAGAGGAGCAATGCTATGAAGTCCTGAACATTCCTTGACCTCGTGTGGATTTGCTTCATATTCTATCAAATGGACCATGCAGAGACTGAAAAGTGTAAATCTTCAAAAGACATTATCATCCAGTTTAGGTTGCTTAGGCAACCCATCAGCTTTGGTACCACATATTCTCTGTAGAGGCTTAGTTTCTTTAATTTTTGTTTGCTTGGTTTCTCTCAGCAGAATTCTCTAACACAAGAAATAATTGCTTCAGGGAATGCCTCTTTAAAGGTATAAGCAGCTAAATGTTCTCTCTTGCTCATACTCCCTGCTAGGCATTCCTCCATCCATCTTTTCTAACTAAAGGATATACATATACATAATGAAAAGTTCAGTGATTAGAGTATGTCCTAGGGAGGCACAGGAGATGGGTTGAGATACATTCTCTTCTCTGTCTAGTGGACATAAGAAGCCACATTTCCTTTTATTCTTTTTTTTAATTCTTTCCCCAGAAGAATTTTCCAAATAAAGTATATCTACAATGTGGTAGTATATTTATCACATCTGTCTACACTCTCTCACTTTTCTGAAGACTCATTAGGCAAAAAGCAGAATATGGCAATTTGGTAGAGCACTCATACAGAATGGGTGAAACTTGACTTGCTATTATGGTTTCTTCCTCATATTCTGTTTTTCTGATACATCAGATTAGACAACAGTTTAGGTATTTTCTTTTCATTTAAGAATGTAAATATTCCTGCTAACAAGCAAATTTGCTATTCATTCATCAAATCAGTGTGAAACCACAACTGAATTTCTTAGGCAACCTGAAACATTTTCTACCTTTTTTTTTTCTGCTTTCTTTGCAGGTTATAACCAGTTCCATGTATATCTATATATGTCCAAGTAATATGAGAAATTATTATGAATAATTCTGCTTAATCTCTTTTGTAAAGTATGAAGCATACTAGTAGATTGATTATGGCAATAATTGTATAATTCAACAGAATGGTGTGGATTGGCATGTAAGGCCTTAATTATGTAATTATTCATATATATAGTAAACAAATACAAATAATAAAAATAAGTTGAAACAAAATTACTGTCAAAAAATGCTCATCTGTTTCAGAAAATTTCTGTAAAGTATGACTCTCTCATACTAATGTTACAGTGACTCAAGTCATGTGATAACAAAAATAGTTCTCATTGAATTCCCTCTGCAAAACTGCAGATCTTCCGTAACACTGACCTAAGTTTGAATAAAAGAATGAAACAAGCAACCGTTGATATGCACAGTGCTATACTATAATAATCCAATTACTTCCCATAGTGCAGAAATGGCATGCAATTTCCACACCTGTGACTCCAGAGAGATGTTATTTGCACAGTTTGGATCTGAATGCCTAGTCAAATTTTTCTATGGTGCCTTGGGTCAGATTTATGTTAAATTTCTCTCTTTATAAACTCCATGGTCACATATCATTTTCTGGTGTGCTGGTTACATACACTGCTCTCTTGCTTGGCAGGAAATCTGTCTTGATGATCAGGTCCTGCATCCTTGTGGTTAGCAGCCATGCCATAAAGGCAACCCCTGTAGTGCGAAGTGCCAGCTCCACAGTGGGGGAATGAAAAAGGTGGGAACTGTGTTTTCCCCAAGACATTTCACCTGTCTTTCATAGTGTAGAGCTGGTAGTAGTCTTAGGCAAGAGACTCTTCAGTTCTACAGTAAGAAGGCCGGTGGCCAGTGTCTCAGAGGTGAGATTTTATATCTTTGTTATCAGATGTTAATACAATTACAACACATAAGAATTATATCAGGAATCACGGTGCTAATAAACAGACTTATTTTTTAAGTTAAAAAATGGCAGTTTGTCTGATGTTTACAGCCATACAAGCACTGACAAATTGATTGTGATATAAAAGATTTCTATGGCCTTTCAGAAAGACTGATTTTCTTTTTTCTTTTTATTGGATCTTACATCAGTTGATTAAATTTTACATGTTTTACATTTGCACTTACAACTATGTCAAACTTCCTTTGTAAATCCAAAACATTATTGACTTAAGCTGTGCAAATCACAGCAGAATCATCCTTCCTGTTTCTGTATTTCCCTAAACAATATTGCCCAAAGTCTGTGCACAAAGATGTAGATTGTGTGTGAAAGTAAATAAATATGTTATATTTGATCCTCTGCTCTCTCTCCTTCTTTTTTTTTTTTAATTTATTAAGTTTTTAAGTCAAGCAAACAGTTCAGGATTCACTGAAAAATTTGTTTAGTGTTTTCCTTTGACAAATGTAAAACTTCCTGCTGTCTAGAGTGAAAAAAAGCTATGAAACATCTCTTTTAAAAGTCATCTTTTCTGAGTCGGTTACAAAGTGCAACACCCACTGGAGTTATGGATCACTTTATAACACATATTGTTGTGTGACCAGCTGTAGCCCAACACTGTACCATATGTACCCATGCAGCATCGCTGAACTAACACAACTCCAGGGTCTTTGAGAATTTCAAAGAAGCAAATAACAAAGTAACTGGATATTTTGCTTCCTGCTAGAGACATCTCTGTCAAAAACAAACAAAAATGCCCCCAAAATGCCCCTAAAGCTTTCCTTAACATGTATGAAATTCACCCTGGTTCAGAACTATCATTTACTTCTGAAACTAAATCAACTGGAAACAGAATTTATTTGTTAGGAGGAAAACAAATCTGTTATATTCAACATTATTGGGATGAACTGCTTAAAGTAAAACCTGCAAAAGTTCATTGGAATTATCTCAGAAAACTTGTTATCAGAAAGGGGTAAAATGCAGCAAAGAGTTTGACTTTAAAGGTCACAAGAATACAGAAAAACACAAAATCTCCAGCAGAATCTGTCCTCTTTCAAGTTCTCAGGGCTCATCTCTCTCCCAGGTCCACTGTCCTCCTTGCTCTTCTATTACTTGATCTGCAAACATTTTTATTAATCCATTCTTTCTTACACAGTTCTGAAAAGAGATGCTTCTCTTGTCTGGATCACATAATTTCTGTCGTCACCAAGGAGTGCTTCTCCAGAGACACACTTCCAGATACTCTTAATCTATCTAATGCTTCTAATGCTCATTCTGCTCCACTGACTCATTTATAGAGTATATTCTGCCATAAGTATTCCGCCAAAAGCCAAAAGTTACAAGTCATAACATTTGAAATCAACTGCCAAACAATATTTTAATTGCATGAGACATATTTTGTTGCAAAAAGAGAGACTATTCCACTGAAGAGACAACAGGGGGACTTCACTGTCAATTACTTGGAAAACTCTAAAACTTTTCCTGTCTGTGACTCCTAGGCTGGAGATGCACGTTATTATCTGAAGTTTTTCTGTGTTTGGTTTCCGTGTTTTTTGCTCTCCTCACTATTTCTAAAAGTCTCCATCTGTCATCATTTATTTCTGATAAAATCCTTCTATAACAAGTCACTGAAAGTGTGAAGACATATCTTGAGGTATTTCATTTATTCATTCTGTTTTATATAAATGCTTTAAAGTGTTGTCTAGGTCTTCTTAGTGCTCTTACCTATTAAAAGAAAAAATCTTGACAAGTGAAGCTGCAGGATTTAATAAAATCCGACAACTATGAATCTACTATTCAAAAATTCAAGTCTCCCCTCCCCCTTATTAACCTAATTTTAAATGCATTTGGGAAAATGACATGTGCAATATGTCCTCAATGTCTATAGATTTGTTCTAGTTCAGTACAGGTGGGGATTGATTCTAAAAGCCCCCACAGAAAAAATTAGTGCCAACAGCTTCCTCTCACTTTTACTAAAGATCATTTCAACTGTGTCAGTACTGCAAAGAATGAGAGGTGGTTTTTAGTAGGTAGGGTTGAACTTTTTGGACATTTTCATCTTAATCATCAGATTACATAACTTTGTGTTATCTCCCACCTAGAAATGTAAAGTAAACATCTAGCAAAGAAAAGATGTTTGGTTGTTATATGTGCCTAATTTGTACATATTATCAGTAATGTAGCCTCTATTTTAATAAGAAAATTGCACCATACTGTGCTGTATTTAATACTGACTGAAATGCTTCTTATTGTAAAGGCAAGAGTTGAGGATGCCTTCAGCTACCAGGCAGTGTAAGTAGTAAGTCTACATGGATTCCTACAGAAACTCAAGTATGGTCTAGAAAGAACAGAGAATCACAGAATAATTTGGGTTGGAAGGGAACCTTAAAGATCATCTAGTTCCAACCACCCTGCCACCGGCAGCGACATCTTCCACTAGACCGGGTGCACCACTAATGTTCAAGGTTGTGCTCAAGCAAAGAAAGCACTATATTGTATCAGAACATCACTACTCCCAAGAGAGCAAAATGTACAAAAAGGCATTTAAAATATTTTGTAATTTTATCACCATACATGGCAAAAACGTTGTGTTGATGAGGTTAGGTGAGAAGATTATTGTGAGTAACCCAATTACATCTTCAAGCAGTGTTGCACTGATCTATGTGGAGGTATCATCTTGGGTCAGTATGGTTTAGAGCTCTTCGCTTTGAGTTGGTGTTACCTGGAGGTGAATCAGATGCCTCTACATCAGGCATCATTGAGCCTGACAATTGTAAACATGTATTTATAGAGTTTATTAAACTAAAACAAAAATTTCCTAAGGTAGGTGAAAAGGAGGAATACAATTATCTGAGAAGTCATTGTTAGCTTGCAGAGGAAAGGCCCTTTATGCTCCATGAACTGCTTTTAAAGAATCTATCAAAAATGATGATGAAAAGCAGGTTCATACAGACTGAATGTATTGGATTAAGGTGACAAGTTTGGTTGGTGGTTGTGGGCTGCTTGAGTGGCCTTTGCGAGAAAGTTGTGCTACCCTGTGCTGGACATAGCTTGTTCTGCAACAAATCCACTGTTGGCCACTGCTGAGGCCATCAGAAAAGTGTGTGTCAGCCCTGCTAAAATATATTTCAGAAGGGGCAGAAAATGCTAGACAGGCAGAGAAGGAGGAAAAAAAAAGCCCCAACAGTAACATAAAAGGGAACACCAAAGTCAGAGAATAAGGAGGAAGAGGAAATGGTCCATGACTCCATAGTGGAACAAATATTTTCTGCAGCTTGTGGAAAACCAATGCTGGAGCAGAGGAAAAGAGCAAGAAGGAAGGAACAGAAAAGAGGAACTGCTGTGTACTGCCCATAAACCCCTACTCCCTTGAATTACTTGGAGGAGCAGGTAGAGGTGTGTGCAGTGAAGGAGTGAAGTTAAGCATGGAGAAGAGAGACTACAGGTGTTTTGATGTTTGTCTTTTTGTTCCCAATGACATAGGTCTATTTTAATTCACAATAAATTAATTTTCCTCAAGCCAAACATGTTACGTCTACAACAGTAATTGATAAGCCATGTCCCTGACTCTGAACACACCAGCTTTCCATCTTCTTATACCCTTCTGTCCTGCTGAAGAGGAGGAGTCAGTGAATGGCTGGGTCGGCATTCAACTGTTAACAGATGGCAATGCACCGTACATATCTATCTACACACACATATATCTAACTCTCAATTGTAAAACTTCTAGAAGGGTATAAGTTTACCTTGGAAATATTTTAGGGATCTTCAAGTTGAAAAAAGCCCTTCCATATCATTTAGTGGTAATGAAAAATGCTTCAAGCCTATTCTGCCAAAACTTAGCCATATTTTGCCCCTAGAAAATGTTAGGTCTCCACAAGCCTTGTTCGTTGCGTCTATCCCATTAAATTTTCTATCAGAGACAATTAGTTAATATCCTGTTGGAAAAGTAATCTTCTCTGCAAAGAGTATTCCAGTGCTTGCTGCAGGGAAGTTTCAATTCCTCTTTTACACTGCATGAGGTTCCTTAACTTCTGCTGTAGCCCTTCTGTTTGGCTTTTGGCATGGGTAGTGGTACTTTTCAGGTGTTTCTCTCCTGTTTAGTTTCTTGCCTGACATGCAGGGATTTTTTTCTCATCTGCAGTCATATTCAGCCAAGTTCCTTTTCTGTCATCCCCTTCACAGAATAACAACCTAAAAAAAAATCAAATTTGTCTTTAAAACTCAGTTTCAGTTCAGATTATGCATTAAAATTCTAAATGCATCATTATTGTATGATATATTTGTGTCTTATAGTTTTATTCTGAACTCTGAATTACACTTAATTTATAGATGCTTCCTTATTCTTAACAAAAGTATTTTGATAATTAAACTGTGTTACGCACACACATACATAATCCTGTATAAATATTCATTTTAAAAGGTCTTGTTATCTATCAGATGGAAAAAATCCAAAACACATCCCGTGTCAAAAAAAGTTTTTCACTTTTAAGTCTATCAAAGGTGATTTTTACCACTCCATTAACTGGTATCTTATTTTGGATTATTAGTTAGGATTTGATAAATTCACCACACACATATCTATATATACATACATTTAAATATGTACGTTTGTGTGTGTATGTACAGACATATATAAATATGTACTTCAGAGAGTTCTTAAAAACAACCCATAATATGTTCATAGCTATAATTCTGGTAAGTTAAAACAAACAGGGATACAAGGATACTAACATCTCCAAACCTCCAATAAGCTGTTGTAGAGAACATAACTCACTGATTCATCAAAGAGATATTTTTCTCTTCTGATTGAAAACTAGCCACGTGCCTCAGGGTTATACCTGAGACTATTACTGCTGGAACTTCACCTCTTTTAGCTGATGATGAAACACTAAGAAATATTTATGTGATGTAGAATACAACCATCTTTGAAGAGAATTAGGTTTTATCTTTTTACGATGGTTAAAGCATGCTTCTATATCCCAATCCAGTTCGTTTCAGATAAGTAAAAGCTGGTCTTCCAGAAACACTGATGCAATGTTTCTAAAAATATCACAAGACTTGCGTAAATGACATCTTATGTACATGTTGTCACTGTCTGTATATTCTGACAATTTACATTAAATTAACAAAGTTGGTATTCATGTGATAATCAAAACTAATCTTGGCAATACATTCTTTATATTTCAATTTACCTTGATTTTAATCTGGAAATTACATTCTCATATGTTTTCTAGCTTAAACAATTTCTGCTGTATGATGAATTATACACTAGAAGTGCCAGAGAGAGTGGGGAAATTTGGAGTTATGGAGCTGATCTTCCCAAGTCACCATTACATGTGATGGAACCTTGCTTGCCTGCAGATGGCTGAAGATTGCCTGTACATGGGAAGTGGTGAATGAATTCTTTGTTTTGCTTTTCTTAAGTGCACAGCCTTTGCTTTACCTTTTAAACTGTCTTTTTCTCAACCCAGGGTTTTTCTGGTTTATTTTCTTCTGACTCTTCCTGAGTCTGGCGATGGAGGAGTGAGCGAGAAGCTGTGTGGTACTTGGTTTCTGGTTGAGATTAAACCACAACATTTATGAAGATAATGAATCTCTAAAATAAATTGCCCAGAGAGGCTATTAAATTTCTATCCTTAGATATTTTCAAAAGATATGGTCCTAAGCAACCTATTGCTGTTCATTACTTTGGGTTGAGAACTGAACTAGATGACCATAAAATGTTCTTTTCAAGTCAAGCCTAAATTAGCCAATGATCATTTCAGTGTCTATCTATCCACCTACATGATTAAAAAACGTGCCTAAACTGTTGGAGATATTTTGCTAAAAATAGGCAAAAATCTACTGCAATAGAATGTTACATGCCTGCTATAATAAAAAATAGTCTTGGTATTCTGGGGCCTAAACTGTGTAGGAAGTTATATGTGCTATACAGACTGCAGTTTATAGAGATAAGCATGAACTCTTTAAAAGTAAACACAAAGCCAGCAGCATATGCAAAGAGACTTGTGCTGATTGTTCTGGTTTGGAGGTTTCTGTGCCTAATAACATGTTGCAAAGTATATCTAGATCCTCTGGGAATGCTATAAATAAGGGTGATTACTTATTGGTTTTGAAAATGCTAATTTTAGTTCCAATGTGGATTCAGTTTTCCAGTTATATCTTGTTGATATGAATAGCATCCAGTGTCCAAGCTGGTAAGTAATTGAGGCTCTGGGAGTTTGACTGTGCTTGTGCTAATTAAAATCTAATCATCATCATGAGAACAAACACCTACTGAGACTTTTAAACTGTAACTCCTAAAGGATCTTCTCAAAGTTTACATGTACGCACATTCTTTGTGAAGTGTGAAAGATATTTAATATGCTGAATATATTTCACCTGCAACACCGCAGTTTCTTACACATTTAGGCACAAGAATGATCTCACTCTCAGTTCTATGAATAAAACTGTGCAAGTTTTTTACTTTTCTCATGGACTGAGGATACCTTTTTCCCTTCTATCTCCTCAGCCAATGCTATATGGACATGACTAAGGCAGTGGTAAAAATGTTTTAATTATCTGCCATATCTTCAATAAAAGTTTTTTTAAACCTGGTTATAATATCTACTCAAGAACCACTAAGTGTTCTTTTCTTTTGTAAGAACATAATCTAGGAACCAAATACTAATATATTCACATACATATGGATAGTATAGCACAAGCTTGATTTATGCATCCAAGTAAAGATACTACTTCTTGCTTAGAAATTGAAAATATGCTTTAATAAAAATGTTTTTAAGTGCACTGAGACTGTAAACACTCACTTTGGAATTGAATCACCAGTAATATATCATGAATTCTGTCCATTGGTTCTTGTCTGACTTGAGAACATTAAGCTCTTCCAGGCAATTAAATAAAGAAATAAAAACAGATCATGAAAAATGTAAGGGAGCATATCAATCCTGTTGCAGGTAAATAAAAATATTATTGCAAGTTTTATTGCATCAGCAGATTTTAAGAATAAGCTGTGGGTAATGTTGGCCTCCATGGTAGAGATTTCTATCTTAACAAAAAGAAAACTGACAGACAAGCCAAATTTAGTCCAGCTAGTAGGATCTCCTGGGATGATTCTACCAACATGGAAGAGCTTTTTCTCTCCTCTGTACAAGAACTTACATTTAGCTCATGAAAATAGAATAGAAAGGAGACAATACCAAAGAGGAGAAATTCTGGGTCACTTGAGGCACTGAAATTGTTGAGTCATGGAAGGAACATTTTGAGCACAAACACAGAGACCTTCAGCCAGGATACTGTGGTTAACAAGAAGGACAAGTGAAATCATCATAGATCTCACGAGAAAACTAACTCAGAATAGGATGTTTTAAGGGGATTTTGGAGATATGCAAAACTTCCTAAATGTATTAGGAATTTTTTGTCACAGGTGTAAAAAGAAGAGAGCTAAAGCTGGACTGTGAAGGAACAAGTATGAGAAAATGGGGAGGACGGCTGACAAAATGTGCCAGTCATGTGTAAACTGTGTTTCAATGTAGTTCTCTGGTCAAGACCTGCATCTGATTGCTGCATCCTGTCCTATCCTCTTACTAAACTGTTTCCTGTGTGATGTAGTCTGTGTGTATTTGATAATTTGGTGATACTCTTTGCACTGAACTAGCTGGTGAGCTGGGAATAAAGGAAACCAGCTCTTGGAAAGGCTCAAGGTCAGAGCTGGAGATTGGATAAAAAAAGGCTGAGGATCTGGACATGAATTATGAATGTTGCCTTAAGGTCTGGTCTGGCGTCTGAGGGACCCATGCCTGTGAACAAGGAGAGTGAGGGTGTATGCCTGTACCAACTCACAAACTTCAAGCCTGATCATTCAGACACGAGGAAGAGTATAGGCCCCTCTGCGTTGTTCACATTTATCTGAGTGCTGTTAGCCTGATGTGGTTCTCAGTAAAGGCTTTGTTCTCGTATTTGTGATGATCTCTGTGTTGGCCTGGTGTGTTTCTCTTGCGTGCACGTGTGTTTGCATCTTTTAAATATGTGCTCAGCCTCACTACTGGGCTGGAAATGGGGAATAGCAGCAGCGACATCCAGCAAAACTGTGAGGAAAAGTCCCCTGGGTTCATCTTCCTCTCACAGCTGAGATTTTTATTGTTACAGTCGTTCAGCTGTACTCACAACTGACAAGATCTTTTTTCCTTGCCACCTGCACCTCCGTACCTGACATCACTCATAGTGAAGCAGGTCTGTGAGCATTTCTGTTGGGTTTTGCAGCAATTCTTTTCAAATTTCCTGGTGCTTTAAGCATTTCTTTTTTAATCTTGCTTCAAAGCACATGGCACATCTCTGAAGCCCTGGAATCATTCAAATCTGAAACACTCTGGGGCTTCTGAGTCACACTCTATAATTTGAAACATTTGAATCGCCTGGGAAGGTCTGGGATGTATTTATTAATTATCTTCTTAAAGCACCAAAAATATACATAGACATGTACAGCCAAAATTGAAAGCATAATCCTGTCCCCCCACACACCCCAGAAACTAGGTGACTGACCATGTAAAGTGGCAATAAGTGTCAGTGAACATCTGAGGACAACAGGGTTCTAATGTTCTCTGGACCAGGTTTTAAAAACAGGTAGAACATTTTCCTGCAAGGGAATTTTGAACTCTCAGATTAGATTCATGCTTGAATTTTGAATGCTTAGGTGAATCAGACTTCTGAATCTTATAAATTCAGGCACCCTTATTGCTTAAGGGATATGATGTTTTCAATCTGCTTTTATATGAAAAAGCATTCTCTATCACTCTGTGCCAACGGTGTGTGTCTGATAAATATCCTTCCTCTCTTGCATTATTATTAGAACTTTAAATTGGAAAATAATTTACTGAAAGATCCACAGCAAAGCTACAGTCATGTTTATGGAAGGTGGGGTCTAGTTTTACAAGATCAGGTAATTTTTACTGTTTGCTTCCCTATGAAATGAACTTCTCACTCCAGCTCCTTACTCCTCCATTTGCTTTTCTGTTTCTGGTTCCTGCTTAGATATTGTCTATTCTTGCTGGCAGTGAAGGAGTGAGCTCTCCCTACATGTATACTCATGTAGAAAAAATAATTTATGAAATTGCAACCTGTTTCTAGATTCCCCTCAATTTTTTTGTTCATGGACAGGTTTCTCTTTCTCATCCACTTGTTTCGGTATGAACAGATGTCCCATTTTTTAATATTTCTTTCATTTCAGGCTCTGCTTTTCAAATCTTTTATTTAATAGAAAATGGATAGAAATTCCAAGAGACTTGCAATATTGTATGTCTTTTTTACAATTATCACTTACTTCAAGGCAGTTAAATGTATTTAGTTTTAGACCTGAACTAAAATAAAATATATTTCCTACTTTTCTCAAAAACTTAGTTAAATCACTTTGACCATAGGACACCAGCAAAAATTAGGTACAGAAAAAAACGGGTACATGAAATTGTAACAAAAATATAATTACAGGAAAGATTGTACCACATTTTCCTTCCACTGCAACATTCTCGGTTTATGCCAATTGTCATATTAGGTACCAAAGCATGTAAGAATAGATGGACTATCTTGACACAAACTTGTACTAAAAATAGAGAGGTCAATAGTTTGATTAGTGGTCTAGATTCTATAATAATGTATATACATTTTTTAAGAGACAGCTTAACACTGTTATTTTGTTCTTTTAGCAACTGTAAAATCTTACAAGCTGGAAAACACTGGAATTATATGTACTATATTAATTATCAGTGAGTTTAAAAACTCTTGGTTTTTTTCAGTTGCAATTCAGCATTCCAAGGGATCATTCCTCTGGAAATTAAAACACAGTGCTACGTGCACAGTGTAATTTAGATTCTGATGGCTCAATCATAAACTTTTGACTTATGTGACAAGACATGCCTGTTGTTATGACTGGT
Source organism: Atrichornis clamosus (assembly GCA_013400975.1). NCBI lineage: Eukaryota > Metazoa > Chordata > Aves > Passeriformes > Menuridae > Atrichornis > Atrichornis clamosus. The sequence continues at coordinate 420,471 of WBMZ01004648.1, read as the reverse complement.
CTTATTTTAGTAGCCTGCTAAAGCCTGTCTTTGAATCAGGGCTGCAACCAGGCTTTTCTTATTGTGTTGATAATTAATTGCAGGAGCATATAATCGATATACAATTGGCCAGTGCCAAACAGTGCCATAAAGCTCAGGAATCTGGCACTGAAAATATTTCTTGAGGGGTTTGGTTCCTTCTGCTGTTCAGGTTGGTGACAAAAAATCCTATTGATCTGAATGGGAACAGAATTTGGTCCTAACTCTTGGATATTGCCCCTGTGATTAAGACTCCTTTTCTTTAATGTAAATTGACATGTCTTAGTCTGACAAATTCTTTTTATTATGGGCACTAGGATTATTTTATGGCCTAAGGTGTTCATGACTCTAAACTGTACTTGGTATTTTAATAAATAATTACTTTAAGCCAATCCCTTCGCTTATTGCATTTTTGATACTTAACTTCTCATGCTTCAGTACAAAGCCTGAAAACATGAACTAGAATAGCATAGGGCAAGGGAGATGCATAGAAGTTGACTGAGTGCAGCAATCACAGTTTTTTTGCTGGTTGCTAAGTGCACTGTCTGCAATTGAAATATCAAAGGGTAAATTCAGGACTCTGTTTAGGTTGGAGCACTCCCACCAGTTTTGGTGTAAGGATATAACATAAAGCAGAACTGCTTATGAAAAAAATAAAGTAAATATTTTGCACAGGTTTGGGGTTTTATTTAACCATGAGCTACTTTTACTTCTATAAAAAAGGCAGGATGCTACCAATCAAAGCATCCTCCACAACTTTACTGTTCTTTAAAAGTACCAGACTGCCTATGTTATCATGTACTAGCAAGGAAGAATAATTTAGTCAATTCAATATATAAATGCTGGGTCTTCTAATGAACTTGTAAGATATCTTAGAGCAAAAGCAAAGCGAAGAAAAGGCTGGTATCTTTCCTACCATGAAAAAATTTTATTTCTAAAATATATAAATATATTTTGGCTATAAATATTATATGGCTAGACTGTCTGAAGGAGGAAGCAATTATTAATTCTTGTGGTAATTATATTAGTGGCAACTATGAAATTTTGCATCATAATTGGATTTTACCCCAACAGTGAAGCTGGCTAGGTGGTATCACCTGAAAAATCTCATTCTTCATACTATAGCAGCAGAGAAATCAATTATGGATTCTCCCCCTCTCTTGTCTCTGTTAGTCATATTTGAAGTTTTGACACTGCGCATTCCGTTTATTTGCTGCTGGCCTAATAATCCCCTCCATGCTGGGAAAACCTTTGTTCTCTGACAGAAGTAATAAAGCCATCTGCACGATTCCCTCTTGTGAGACATGGAGTGCTCCCATTTTATTTAATCTGGTACTGTTCAGCCTTTTCAAAGTAAGCACTTCACAGAGACTGAATGGGAAATGACATCTCAGTGACTGGCCTGTGTGACCAAAAAAAAAAAAAATTTAAAACTTGCCTGTCAAGGTAAAATCCAATGACTCTTAATTTCAGATTTCCTCCCTCCCTCAAGAAAACTGCATGAGAAACCTGAGTCAAACGGGTTTTAGCTCTCATTTCTGCTGGAGTATGTGTCTTCCTGTGGAAGTGCTTCAGCTTTTCCAGCTCTTCATTCACTCATTCCCACTGAATGGCAGCATACAGAAAATGAAGAGATCTAAATGCCAGCAGGAGGCTGGCTTCTTTCTTCTAGGCATGTCCTGAGCCCAGTCACCCAGAACAACTTGTGATCCCTGGACAAAGACACTCACAGCAGGTGGCCATATCAAGAAATTTTCCTCCTGGAATTAGATATTATTCCAGGAATCACTACTGAGTCAAACATAATGCCCCATCCTGCTGGGTCAAGTAGGATTTCATTTCAATTTCTTTACACAACGATGCGTTTCATCTTGTCTGCATACAATGACAGTGCTCAGGCATGAAATAAATTGAAGTGCTTGAAAGGCAGAATTATCCCTTGAACCTGCAGCATTCCCGACCCCCAAAACATACATTGTCAAGTGAGTTCCAGATAAGCAGGATCTTCACCGAGTGTTTGTGCTGCTTGGCTTCCTTTAATCATACTCCCTTTTGTAAAAGGGATTTTCGAGGGGAAAGATAAATCATTGCTGAGGAAAAAGGTCATTTTCAAAAGGCTTTAAGAGCTTCATTTCATGTGGCTTTTCAAGGTGAAACAGGTAATTCAGTGCAGTGAAAACCTTTTGTATTCAACTTAATTCACAGTTCACACTACCAAGGAAACAGTAACAAAATAAGCTTGAATAAAATTCTTCATTAAAACTGTTCTCATAGGTGTGTAAGCCACATTTTGTTGTTTGCTAATACATTGGCCTGAATATTGAAAAATAAATTTATGACTAATACTGAGCTGTCTATCCTGGCTTTAAATCATTTGTGCCTCCAATATTGGACCATTTTCTTCCTGTAGTACAAAAGGCATCAATCATTTCTTCTGGGAATCACTTTTGTAACACATATACTGAATATACTGATACTGAGACATCCAGGCACATCATTGGCATCCTCCTCACAACCAGATGGAGACTCATATATTTAGGGTAGGGTAGCCAATATTTCGCAATGTTTCATGGATAATGAGCCTGCCCTAGATATAAGGACTTTTACTGTACTTCTTTCAGACTGCCAGTGTAGGCCTTAGGTATCCCTGGTCACAAGCCAGATGTCTATCTTTCTCTAAGGTATCCATGCTTTACATTTTAACCTCAAGATATGAGCTCAGTGTAAGGATGACCAGATTGGTATACATAATTTGGGTTAGTAGACTACGCCGTGATCCTTTCAACTATAATAAATACACTTCTCTGTTCTTTCTCATTTTTCTCACTGAGCTGAGTATCCTCTAAAGCATGGCTGCACACGTTTCACTGGGAACAACTGTGCAAAATGTTCATTAATGTTAATTGAATCATTTATAACCATAAATAATAACCCTGACTGAGAAAGTTCTCATCTGTAATGAGAACAAAATATTTTTAAAACATACATCTGTATCAAGAATAAGATACACAAAAATGGATCTTGTTTGCTTTCTTGCTTTTCCCACACATAATATAATATGGATTAAAATATCTTCAGCTCTGAAACAGAGGATATACGTTCTCAAAACTACTCTAGAGTCTAAAGCTAGTCATATTTTAGTAGAAATGGGTAGAAATGTTGATAAAAATGAAAGTTCTTCCTTGACATTACTTCAATCTTTTGTTATTTTTCTCTTTCAGTGAAATACAAACCCTAAGAAGATGCAACCAATATCACAGATAGAATATACTTGATAAGGGATTCCATGATGGAATCGTGTTCCCAAACTCATCTTCTTGTCCCTGTCACATCTACTTGTTAAACATAAGATATTACTCCTGCCTGCAAATCCTTATTCTTTGTGAAATATAATGTGTTTATTAAGTATCTTAAGGAGGTTGTACATAGCACATGGGATGAGTCATGCTTATGAACTGTGGCAACGTACTGTGAATCTAGTTCAAATTTTCAGTGTATTCCATCTCTCCAAACCACAAGCCAGTGTCCAATCAGTGCTCTTTATCCACTGGAGAAGATATAAATATATACTGTTCATACAATAGTAATTGAAAGGATGACTTAATGTAGAAGAGACATTTTTTTCTGTCTTCAAAAAAATAAGTATTGTATTAATTTTGTGCAAACAATTTAATAATAATAGTAAGAAGAACATTTTTATTCTGCACAATTATTCTTACATTATCCTAGTGGCTGCAAGAAGCTGCGTCAGCCATGGAAAGAATTCTCCTTCAGTATGTACCCATTAGAATGGGTAAATCCTGCCTGGAACATAAGAAATAGTCATGGTAGAAAATAATAAATATGGGAGAGGGAAGATGTGGGTTCACAAAAATTATTGTTAAAAATAAAGCGGCTTATACGGTGATTGATGTCCTTCTGACTACTCTAATGTGAGACTATTCTAAATTAGTGCCTGATCTGTCTGTTCCTCTAGAACAGTATTTGTTAATTAAAAGAAGAAAAATTACTTATCAGTCATTTTAGAAGTTAATTTTCTTGACTTGTTTCATTTACACCAATAAATGTGTATTTCAAGAATTTTCAAGGCCATGTATCATGTTTACATTACTGATAAGCACACAAACACACACATATCTTAGTTGTTTTCTTGAGATGTGTTCTTATCTGAAGACTAACTGGTAATTTTGTTGCTGACTCTGGTGCTGAAGTGGCTCTAGGAATACCAGAAGAACAGTTATTATAGCTCATGATAAACCTAGTATTTATTTAAATAAAAAAATTTTGTAAAAAGAGTATCATACTTAAAAGTACTGGGTCCAGTTTATGAGTTACTTCGTGTGAACACATAAAATACATAAACATGCCTTTGTTTATGTATGCCTAAAACATGCCTAAAATACATAAATATATTCTTTATTTTCACATGCACTTCGATCTGTACAATGTGAATTAGCAAGTTACACAAATGTGTATTTTCTTGAATGTATGTGGGAGCATTCCCCCACACCTTTTTTTCATGGACCCTTTAGCTTTTTCTTTTGGGTAGTGTATTCATCTCCCAGGGGAAGCTCTGCCATGGGGAACGGGAGATTCATCCTCATCAGGAACTTATCACCCTCATCTTTGGGCGTTTTTTTTCCTGCTTGCGTGAGTAAGTAAGCCCACAGCACATCAGGACAGGGAGCACGAATTGGAGTTGGGGTTGTACTGCTCCCACACAGCAGCCCTTGGTGCAGGGATGTCAACCAGCTATAAACGAGCAAACGTAACCACTGTGTCTACCTGGAATTCTCTAATTAGTGCTTTACATAACTTACACATTTTTCAGTGCCAACTCAGCATTAGCATGTACATCCATACTCCCTCAATTGAAATTGTCTGCTCAACAAGCTGAATTTCTTCTGCAGTACAGCTCTAATAGCCAAATTGTTATATTATTTAATTATAAATTTTTTTCAGCATTATGGGTTTATTAAAAAAATCAGGTGCCTGTCTACTATGCTGCAATCCCTGTATTTTGGAATTAAGAGTGCAACAAAAAATAATGACTTTAAATATTTTGTATATAGGCTTTGACTTGTATTTAGAGGCTTTCAATTTGTTCAAATGAAGAGGGTAAAATTTATCAAATCACTGCAGAATTTGTTTTTCTTTTACACTCAGTTCTCCTGTAGAGCCTTATGCTTTGGAATCACAGGAATATAGTTCAAGTGCTTATTTATTCAGTGTCCATAAAATGAAAATTTAAGATATCTCTGCAGGTGAATTGCTGTAGATAGTGATATTATTGTATTATCTTGAGCAAATCTTTTCATTCTCCCTCCTCTTTCTATGCCTATATGTGTCTGTGGGAAAGGGAAGAAGGGTTCTGTGTGAAATTGTGTGTTCTCATTCCCTGCTGACAGTGCAGTGCTGACAGTTCCCTTTCTGTTCTTTTACCAGGAAACTGCGCATTGTTTAGCCATTAATTCAAGGCCATATTTTGCTATTTCTATTTTTATAATTTACTTTTATACAACAGATTTGACTCTGTCAGGCACAAGAAAAATACAGACCATATCTTAAAGAATTCATGTCCTTAAGATAATAAAAGCCCTAGCAGATAAAAGGGGGGGGGGAGGGGAAAGGAAGATTAATGATTAATGATGGATACAATAAACAGTCATTTCTACATGTCAGTTCCAGGACCATGCTTTTAATGCTTGCACAAGGACCAGAAATGACTTCCAGTATTTAAATATGGAAAAGTCTCTCTTTTACCTGAAGAAGAAGGGAAGACAGAAATGAATAAAAGATGTAAAAGTATTTTCCAGGAACTGATGGTCAAAGAAGACCTCTTACGGGAATGTCAAGAAAAGCTACCAATATATACAACTCAGTCATCAAAACAACAAATTGAATTGAGCAGTATATCTCATAACAGAAGATAATTTATTTTATGAAAAAAATATTAAACACCAGTCAAAATCCAGTCACAAGCAAAGAACATTTGATTTTATTTGAAGTTGTTGTATGTAAGGTTTAATAATCTGCATTTAAGGACTAAGAATATTATGGCATTGCTTTGCTTCCATTCATATGAAGTGTTTTTGAAAAACATTAGGATTTCTTCACTTTTCTAAGTTTCATGCCTGATCACGGGGTATCATTATGTTCAAAAGTGTCATTCAGCTAAGGAACACAGGAGCTACACAACAGCTAAAAGAGTCAGTGGTGCAACATACTAAATTTAGTGTCCCAGTCTTTCTCAATTTTAAAAATTAAAGCAAGACATTCTTCCAAAAACATTCAAATATACATTTAAAGCTGGGTTATTAATTTTGTTGTTGTTACTGTTATGTCAGTAGTACTCATAATCTGCCAGACATCTACCATCAGTTACTTTTAAGTTCTCAGTGCAGTATTCAGGACTGAAGCCTTTCTAGTCCTGTAAGAAATGGTTATGCAATATTATTGAATTAATTGTAACAAGCATTTTTAATTCTAAAACCCTTTTCAAATTGATGTATGGGGATAGTTTTCACACATATGAAGGCATTGTGTCAATAAAAAGCCATTCGATGTTCCTTTTGATTTGAGACTTTTAAGGTGAGTCATAATTTTCAAAAAGCTGTCACTATTGCAGAACATCAAAACCAATATAGCTTTATTTTCTACGGTCGTTTTGTGAAAACTCAGTGTATTCCTGTTAATATCAGTTACAGTAATGTTGGGTCTTTAAGATGGACTTATATTGAAAATGCTTTTTAATTTTTCTTCAGATGGGCATGATGTGAAATATGAAATACTTACTAAGTATACATCAAAACTCACAGTCCTGATGGTGGAGTTGCTCTTCTAGAAAGATGGAGGATTAGGAGAATGGAGCAAAATCAGTGAGGAATTGGCTTGATCCTGTTTCAGTCCTAACAGTAGAATTCACGGTAATATGCTGTACCACCATTTGGCATTTAAGACATCTATTTTTGAAAATACAGAGCTATGGTGTTGGATTTAAAACAGAGGTAATGCTACTGTCAATATTGTTTTTTGCTTCCAACACCTGTAAATACAGCAAGACTCATTAATTTTAGAGAAGACAAAGAGGTGAGGTTAAACTTTGATGGTCACCAGAATTCTAATCACCAAAATCAAGTGTGATTATTGCTACTTGTCTGCAAGATGCTAAATGTTTACTGCCAGGAAGAAGGTATGTTTGGTCAGCAAATTAGATTGACTGAGATTTTTTTTTTTCTGATTCTCCTACATAGAAAAATGAAGAAAGATCTATTTTCACTAACTTTCAGAATATATTTCTTACAAGTAGATAAAATATATCCCTGTAAATGGATTAGCTACTGAGATGTCTTACAGGCATGGGAATGCTAACAGTGAGCAAGAGGCAGCATTGCCATTTAATATCGGGCATGACTGTATAGCAGCAAAAATTACAAGAAAAATGAACCTCATCATAAAAAAAAAGATCAAAGATCAGTCTCAGATACCTGAACTTTGCTTAGAAGATAATTATTTTACAGTGGGCAAAACACATCATGATGCCAGAGCTGAGTGATATGACGTGTAGAAAGGTAAAAATAGCAGAGCAATTCAAAGACTTCAAGATTGATTGAATTATGGGAAGGATCCTGTCTTTATGTCTTCCATTTGAACAAGTCACTTGGGAAAAATCTTTGTACAGATTTATACAGTCCTACATTTGGGAGGTTGATGGATGCACTCATATTGTCAATAATGACAAAAATCTCTTTCCCTTGTGGTCAGAAATCTCCACAGAAGCATCACAGATGGGGTATAGTTTGCATTCTTACAAAAGTGTATGGCATGCACTGTTGACCTCTAATGTATGTCTTTGAAATTATGCCTGTGAGAAAGGAAAAAATAGAAATGCCTATTAAAACAAAAAAGTAAGGTCACTGAAGGTTATTAACAGTTTAGCCAAACATCTTTCAGAGACAGATTAGTAATATTTGCCCTGTGTCCTTTACCAAATGGTCTAGTCATAGTGCATTCATTTATGCATACAGAATTTAAAAAAATCTAAAACTAAGAATGAGCAGTGGTTGCTACAAACCAGAACTACTTACTGGGGTGCGTTTACTATCTGTAAATGTCAAAAGAATGTAATGATTTGCATTACATTTTCTTAAACTTTGCTTTCAAAGGTAAAGGTTCTACTTTGTGACCCACAACTGATGTGATGTCAAGACAGAAATAACAACATATGCAAAAATATAGTTTTGGAAATAGAAGAATAGTAGAGAATCAATGGCAAGAACAAAACCCATAAAGCTGTACCCTTAAATCTGGGGGGTTTTTTTCCACAGAACTATTACATATTCTATTTATTTTTGCACATTTTCAGAAATTGTAACATTAAACATAGTGTTTTGATTTTGTGACAAATCCTTATAGTGCCATTTCAAATATAATAGATCAGTTTAAGAAGTGTGGTTTCTTTTGTATGTTTTAAGTTTTCTGCCTGATCATTTCATTAAATATTTCCCAGATCTTGAAGTGATAAAAACAGATTTTCCATTAAACTTCTCTTGAAAATTCATGATTTTATAGGACTGTATGTTTTTTTATAGGACTATGTCTTTTTGTATCTTCTTTTCAAATGTAGTCTTTATGTAGAAAACTTACATATCTGTGAGCATCTTTTTTACCTTTTTGTGTATCTTTACTAAATCTTTCAGAGGTAGATGGATAATTTCAAAACACAAAGTTTCTTAGAAAGGAGTTTGATAACCAGAATGATTTCTTTTACTATAAATATTCCCATTCTCTTTTTTAACCAGTTACACAGGTAAAACTGGGCAAGATGAATTCCTAATATAAATAGGCTATTTAATGAGGAGATGAAGTGTTTGAGAGCATAGATAAGCCACACATGGATGATACTCTGCTTTTTCTCAACTTATGTTGATGGCAATAACAAGAGTCCAAACCACTCTGATGCTCTTACTACTCCATGTCAGATCAGCCTGGAATCACATGGCTGATACTCACATGCTGTGAAGGGTTAGAGCCAAAATGTAGGCTTGAAATACAGATGCATCAGTACTAACTTTAAAAAATGTATATGATGGCTTTCATTTTAATTACTGTAAAATATCCCAGAGCTTTCATTGAGTCTCTGATGCAGTAAGCTCTTAAATATATGGCTAAAATTAAGAATGAAGGGAACATTAGCTTCCATGGCCAGGGTTCTGGAAACGAAGCAAGGCTTAAGGGAAGGAATCTTTCACTAGACTAACTGTCAATTGAACCAGAAACAGATTTTGTATTCTTTCCCTAACTGTATCCCTGGGTTTATCAAAAGACATTACTCCTCTCTGCCACACTTGCTTAACTTGCTTCAAGATGCCAGCAATATTGGTGGAGTCAGTAAAGATATTTACACTTCAAATGCATATAGTAATGTAGTGAACTGTCATCTGAATTATACCTGACTCTAAAACAGAAAGTCAACAGCATCCCTGTAAAGTAGATACCACCTCTCTTCTTTCGCAAACCCACCACAGACACTTATTTAAAAATGCATTTGTTAATATCTGCATGCCGAGGTGTAATTTCCATTTTGTGGTTGTCACTGAAGGAGGTTTATAAAGCCAAATAGGCAGTAGGAATGCTTTGTGTAGCCCCAAATTGTCAGGCAAATGCAGTCTCCTTTTCTATGGTCCGACTTCTGCTAAGGATAGAAGATACCTTGTGAATCAGAATTGCATTTGCTTTGCAGTGATGGAGCTTACTTCAGACACGCTTCCTTGAAGCAGGCTTGAGTTGAGCTGATGTTACTGCCTCCTCACACTTACGAGTGCCAAGGGGAAAAATAATTTAAAAGTTGTACATTTAAAAGTAGCATGCACCATTAAGCTGAGTCTACTGTTGTGGAGATGTGAGAATTGACTGATGTATTGACACGGTGCTTAGTGCAGCAGTGCAGACCTGCACGTGGCTTGGGAGTCGAATAGAGAGGGGGAGGAGAGCTATTTGTTTTGTTGTGTCAAACCATTCTGCTGTCTCTGAAAGGAAACTCATTTTGGGATAATGGAAGAACAGGCACAGAAACTCAAACAATAGTTGCTGGATCTTAAAAGACACCCACATGTAATTTATTTCCTTCCTTTTTTAATAGACTGTTATGCACTAAAGTGTCCATAATATTATTAAACTGGTGTATTCAGAATAATATAAAAAGAAGTGAATCATATTCAAGCTGACAGGCAGTTATACTGAGAACAGCCAGTGTTTCTTTCCTTGATTCAAAGATGCTGTCTCATAGCTCCAATCTTTTCTTCATTTTAAGAAAAGCATCACTTCGTTGTCTCTGTTTACAAGAACCCCATGTCTATTATCTCATTAGGTGTGTTTTGCCATTAAGAGTACACAATGAAAAATATTTCATGTTCACATTGGTGAGTTCAAGATGAGTTTTTCAACATCAGCTTTATTTGACACAAGGTTATCTTCACTCCTTGATCACCCTTCATGTGGAATCCTTTCATAGCTCTTTTAGTGCACTTGATCAAATGTGGGGACTGTGCACAAATGAGCCTCTTTTTCCTTAGCTATTATGCTGTTACTGAGGCAGCCAAAGTCTAAACTGGGTTGAAATTGCTACATGATATGGGTAATGAGATGCAACAATCTTTTCTACTTTGTTGAGTGAATCAACTCATTTCATATCGTCCTATTTGCATTGAATGTAAATATATTGGAGCCACTCTTTCTACTCCAGTACAATACAAATAGTGTTTGAAAACCCAATAGGCAGAAAACTACCAGAAAAATATAACAGTAAATGATATATTGTGCACTGTAAATGTTATATTATCTCGCCAAAAGATAATTAAACTGAAATTATCAACTCCTTAACATAATAAAGAGAACTTTGAGTGTTCTATGGAGTAAAGAGGTATTTTTGGCATCTGACTACAGCTTCTCTACAGACTCAGTATATTAAAAAAGTACCAGTTCAGGAGTGCTTGCCAAAAACGTTGTGTTAGAATAATGTTGGAAATTCATTGTTGTTGCTATTGGTGTTAATATTAGCAGCATTATTTTTTTAAAAAAGGTTTCTTCATAATATATCAAAGATGAAATCAGGAAGAATAAGTTGTATGATAGAGGTGACTTCCTAAGGCTTGATTTTTAGCATTAATTTATACTTTTAGACTGAGAAGTTTTTACTGTCAACATTTGTAGGGAGATTTGAATTGGCTTATAAAAATGGAAAAGTTTCTAAAGAAATAATGTGAGCACAGATTATCCTATTCTTCTTTCTCTCCTCTCTCTTTGATTTCTTATTTTTTTCCTTTTAACAATAGCTGACCAAATAATATGTGGTCTATCAGAAAAATGTCAACAATTACCAGAAATAAGAAAGCGCTTTCTCTTGATTGAGTATTGTAATTAACAGAAGGATGCAGTGAATCACACATTGAAAGGCTCAATAGGTTAGATAAAAACTGGACAGGAACTAAAAAGAAGAAAAACCACATAAGAAGTGAGACTGGTGCAAATAAGTGGCAGAATAATTTAAACAGGAACGACCAATTTGTCTTGGCATTAAAAATATCATATAACATCAAATGAACGACAACTTTCAATTTTGTTCCAGAAATGAACTGGATACTGTCTTCATTTTGGGCCAACTGATCCAAAAGTAAGCCAAATTTTTTGAGAAACTGGATACATAAAAGGGTATTTAATTCACAACTGAAATCTATACCAAGTTTTAGATGTCTTCCTTGTATGGAAAAATGATATTGTGAAGTACTATTTGACACTGAGATCATGCTGCTCACATACATTTCACACAAGAAAGGACTCTTTATGCTTACTTAGTAGAAAAGAGTTGCAGTTACTGCTTGAACTGATTAAGGTGTTATTTTAAAAATGCACTTTTGTCTTTCAAAATAGTGTCATTAAGGCCAGAGCGACATAATACCATACGTTTGTAATTCAAATGTATTGCCACTGAGACAATAAAAAGCAAGTCCTTTCCTTTTTTTTTTTTTTTTTTGTGCTTTAAGCAGATTTACTCTTTAACAGTGAAGCTTCAGTGGATGATTATGACATCAAAGTGTGACAGACAGTGATTATGTACTGCAGGGGGAAAAGACAGATAAATACAGACATTTAATTCCCTTAGCTTAAGGAGACATTATTCCTGGCTAGTAGGAGAAGTATTCCATCCCTATTTCATTTAGGAAAATCAGGTATGGATTCAACCAACTGGCCTTGTCTGAAAGATTTACTTTTAAAATCTTAATTGTAAGTTTATTTCATTTCTTTAAATAGAATTTCAATAAGATATTTTCTTTCTTTTTTTCCTTTACTTGGAGGCTTAATGCAGACTGCTTATCATTCTCCATCCCAAAGAGCTCATCCATCCTTAACTGTGCCTAAGCATGACCTTCCCCACCATAACAGAAAAGCCACAGAACTATGAAATCAGTATTGAAAGGAACATACTGGATATAGAGCCCAAAGAATTTAAATAATTAAACAATGTTTTAAGAGCTTGAGACTTCCTCTGAATTTGGGAATTACTTTTCTATAAGTTATTCTCAAAAAGAAAAGAGACAACAAAAATCTTGAGGCAAGAAACACAAGATTTGATACAGCTACCACTGAAGTCCCAGGAAGATTTTTTGTTAGATCAGGATTTTGTTGCAGATATAACTCTATCATTCTGATATTTAACCTATATCAACATAATGTTTGGATTTGATCTTAAGTTCCATGAAATAAATGGAAAAACAAATTGCTGTCAGCCCTTAAAAGGAGACACAGAAAATATCACAGATTAAATTCAAAACAATTTTAGTCTTTCATTCAGAAAAATTTATCCCAGTAAAGATAGGAAAGGAGAAAGATAGGGGCTGTGAGAGAGTTGTGGATTTAGTTACTGAGTGTGAGGAGGTAGACATCAGAAGAATCCTCTTGATCCAGAGTCAGGATATATCAATTAAGCATCAGACTTCAAGCACATCTCTTTAATGAAGGAATTTTTTAAGGGATAAAAATCAAAACGGTAAGATCAGTAAATTATTTGCTTGTTAATGTTGTTATTTCTTTAAAATCCTGCGTTTTAAAAAATATTATCCCTACCTTCTTCTTTCACACATAGGGCAACAAATACAATGGCTGATGAGGGCCTTTTTTTTTTTCAGCCTGCTGCTGAATGCATTTTTATGAAGAGAAAAGAGTTCATAAACAACTTTTTTTGTGAGAAGCAGAGGAGAAGAGGACATGAGGGCAGGGAAGAAAGGCATAAGGTAAGAGTCACAGCTGAAATTGCTGAAATTGGCTCTTTTGTGCTGAGATCTGCACCGTTGTGTTAGAAAGCAAAAAGAGACGGGAAGTTTCCAGCAATACGTCCATGTCGAGAAGCCAGGAGAAAATCCTGCCTCCACAGAAATCAATGGCATACAGCTATTGATTACCATGGAGCCTAGTTTTCATCTAAGTTTTTACCAGCTAACAATTATGTGTCCAGCTCAAGTAGTAGACATTGAATCATTCTTCAAGATATATTCTGGTTTTAGTTTAAAACTCCTTGTTGACGAAAACCTTCTCTTCAGCTTCCAGAAAAGACCTACATTAAGTTTTAACTTATTGACCTGCAAAAGGTGTCTGTTCATGCAGTTCTTGTAGATTTACAATTTTTGTTCTCCTTTTCCTTCTCTTCAACCTTTTCTTATCTCCTCTCCTGTCTGAAATCTTGAGGTCTGGTCTTGAGGCGACAAAAATAAGAAAAAAGCTAAAATATTCCAAATACCTTCTTCCAGTCTGTAATGCTTTATTATACAACCCAGTACATCCTGAAACTAGACTATCTTTCCATGAAGCTGGAAATCCTTTGACCACTGAACACTGGATTTTTCTAGCAATTGTATGAATATCTGTGTTGTGCACTTTGCAGCAGTTCAGCGTGAACACCCAGTTGGGTGAGTTAAGAGTCCTGCAGAATCAGCACAGTCTAATCTAACACTCCTTGAGAAACATGTTTCAGCACTGCCTGTAAAACACACTAAAATGGCTTTATTGTTAAACAAAGAGGACAGAAACCGCTAATATCTAGTCTGCTCTTATACCTTGCCCTGAAGGGAAAACTCCAAAAGACCAACTCAGAAGCACATGCTAGAGCCCTGCACCACCTGTGATATTCACTGGGGTGATTTCAAGAATTTCCTACACGAATCCACACTATCATGTGGGAATCTGAAAGAAGAATTTGCATCCCTATATATATATATATAGATGCCTGGAAGACATTTATAGAAAAGTGTCATAAGATCCATCTGATATCCCAAACACACTTTTGCCATCATGATATATTTTGGGGAGATTTTTTAGCTAATTATTTTAGATGTGTAAACATGTCAGTATCTTTCAGAAAAGGCTCAGGATAGGAATAAAAAATAAACAAAAATTCCAGTGATAAGAAAGGAGATGCTATGAGTTACTGCAATGAGCACTGAATGATATGCATGCATTAGGAAGACACCTCAGGGAGATTAGAGCATATCTTTCTGATTCATTTTAATGTAGTTCTCTATATTAAAAAAAAAGGGTTTTCAGGGGAGAGAAAGCAAGCACTGTTGCTTGTGTAACATATTAAACCTGTAACATTTTTCATTCTTGATGTTCTGCCCCTTTTATTTTTTTTATAGTCTTGCTTCTAAAAATGTCAAGAAATTTGGCAGACTTCATGGAATTCTGATTTTAAGAACACAAAACAGGAAGCTATTTTGAATGCTCCTGCTTGATCCATCTTTGTGCTGGCAGCACAATGCCTGTAAAATCCACCTGCTGGAAGTCGGGTGGTTCATGCAAAGGGATGTCATGGTAATTTGGAAACTGCTGAATACAGAGTGAAGCCTTTTCCTGCCCCCAAACCTGCCACACCAGTTTTTCTAGCTCATTACATGCCAAAACTTTTGATTGATGTGCTCACTTCAGTCATGGGTAATTTTAACTCCTATATTAAGTAGCTGCTGCTTCCACTCCATTATATTTCCTCGTATGGGGCAAATCAGAGCTCAAGCTTGGCCTGTATTGGCTTGACCTAAAAGCCAGAGTAAGCCTTTGTTCAGTTTTGTGTAGGCAGCAAGCCAATATTTCAAAACAACTCAGACAATCACTCTGCCTTTTCTTAATTGTCAAGATCCCTTGAAATAGAGCTTTTAAGGACTACTACACAGCATTTTTTTGGGAGCCTCAAAGAGGTAAGAAGGGTGTTAGAGGCTTTCTAGGCACGAATACAAATTTTTTCATTAAATTTAAGCATAATATTAAGTGCAGCACAGAATAACCTGTGACTGCCTTGCACTATTGCCAGTGGGATGGTACTCCTCTTTCGCACAGCCTTGTTGCATAATTCCCTGGATAGATTTGGGACTAGAAAAGAGGCTGAACAGAAACATTGGGTGCTTTATTTCAGAAAAAAATCTCCACCTACAATCTTAGAGAAACCAGGCTACATGTAAAGAGGCAAATGATGACCTAAAATAAGATTAATCTATCCTATATCTCTTTAAAATTAAACTTATTTAAATTGACTGTTTAGATTCTCTTTCTTGCAAAGAGGAAAATATCAGTCCTTCTGGTTCATCTCATCATTAAATTAGTGTATAAAATTAGGCACATTTAAGTGGCTGTGAAGGGAAAGAACTGATATATATAAAGTTTCTTAAGTCTGTCTCTATCCTCAGGTTTAGGGCTATATATCATCCAGTCACCTAAAGATTTGAGAATGATACAGAATATATGATTTTAGACTGCAAGCAGATTATCCTTTGATTCATTCTGTTTCAGACACCACTACTGTGAGGAAAGCTGTTAGTTTGAGATGTGGCTTGGCTTTAACAATAGGATAGCTGAGAGGAAATAGTCCCCCTAAATAGTTTTTGGACTTCAATTTCTGTGTTAGATATGCAATTTAAAGATCCATGTAAAGCTGTTTGGTGCAATGTTAAACATTCAAGCTCATACCAGTGGTTCACTCATTAAGTTCAAACGCACATTTCAAATAAAACTCTGTAGATATGGTTGCTTGCTGACAAAGCAAATTTATTCTACTGGGCTGGTTATAAGTAGTAAAGACACAAATTATAAATGTGCATAGTCATGCCTGGATCATTTTATGCTTTTTTGTACAGAACAGACCTAGACACTTAGCACCTTCAAAATGACCTTCTGGATGGATTATATAGACACTGTACAAAGACATAATATTAAAATCACAGTATAGTACCACAGAAAGAGTGGGATTCATTTAACTAAACAAACACAAACAGAAATATTGATATACTAATCTTTGAACTAATTATGCAGATATACCCATCTTTGAGTTAATTTTTTAATCCTCAGAAATAAGCAGGTTCTTGCTGAGAGTAGTGACTCTCATTCTAAAATAGTCAACTAATACCAAGATAATGACTTCCTCCAAAGACTGATTGTTTCTGTTTGGAAGAAAGAGAGACCAATGTGTGCAGCTTGGAGTATTTCTCCATACTGCTGATGCCAAGAGTTAGATATGATTAATCCCTTCTAGAGATCCTTAAAAACCTAGTGCTGGAATTGGTAACTTAAGGGTTTAGATTTTTGACATCAGTGTCATAGATAATTGGAATCCACCTGCTGAAGTAGTCACTTCCCAGGGCTTGTTCTACTCCTTCTCTAAAGTATTTTGGTTTTACAGTGGGACAGTAGACCTAAATTACTACATTAAACTGGCTTTGATTTCAGTTCACAGAATTACACATAGTAATAATTTAAAAGAGGTGACATGAGTTCTCTTTGAAGAAAAGGGAAAATTAAGAACTAATTAAAGGACTCCTTTTTGTCTTGTTATATGTTTGAGGAACTCTGGAATTCACCATGTCAGGAACCTGCAGAGATCACAGACTGTAACATATTAAAACATGGAGTAGACGTTAACACAGATGCTGGCTACTCACTAAACATGGATATTGATACAGGCTTCAAAACTCTATGCACTTCTGTATTTTATCACAGAACAGTAAGAATACCTTCAGACATCCACAGGATTTAAATGAATACTCAATGAACACATTCTTTTCTTTTCTTATTTTTCAGGGCTCCATGACACATCATTAAGTTTTACCAAGATAATAACAATTTTAAAGAGCCTAAATTATATCCCACCTTCTTTTGCAGCTGTGACATGAAGAAAATGAGTAAAAGCAATATTTTCAGTGCACTGTATTCCTCTCCTGACTCTTTTTAAAATTTTCAACACTTGTGTTGGCATGAGCCATTTCCACCTGGCATGATTTTTACACCCATGCCAAATAGGTGAATGCTTATTGGTAAATTATAACAATTTAATACCCAAAAGCAAAAAAAAAGAAAAATATGAAAGTGATGTTTTCATTTTAGAATTCTGGGAGGTAGGAATGGACACATAATTTCATTAAAATCAGACTAAAAGTTTTGAATATTTATTTATATAAGCTATACAAAATTTTAATATGGTATGCAATATAAAAATTACAGGAAAATTCACCCCAGCAAATGCACAAAGAAACTTTATAGAGCCTTGCACTGACTTTTAACTTCTGAAAAGTCACAGTATAGAAATAACCATTGTTTTCATATAAGAATTTATGTTTCAAGACAATGTTGATTTTCGTTTGACTTAGAGATGCTGGATCCATTCTTTAAATACTACTACCAGTAACACAATAGCAAGAGATGTCATTTTTAAATCTTTTTTATAAAGGTTGGGGTTCTTTTTATTTTCTTTTTTTTTTTTTTTTTTTGAGAGCTCTAAACTCTCAAATCATCAATGTACACCTTGAGGACTCTTTTTGTCTCCTTATCTTTTACATATTCCATTTTGTTTCCTGATTAAATCATTTAAAAATCCTTTTTAAAGTGCCTTTTTTTATAGAGATTCAAAGCTTGATGCGAATACCTCATACCTGTAAGAAGCCAATACTGCTATGCATACACTCTGGAGGTATTAATCTGAACTTCAGGGATGGTCTGTGATTTTTGACAAGTTTGAATATGGTCTTCACTGCTGTTTAGCTCCAAAGTACCACCAGAAAATGCTTTTCTAGGGAAAATAGTGTGTATTGGGATTAAAAAACTCTTTTTATTTCACTATTGCTCATGGGTTTTTTATATGTGGAAAGCTGTGATGATACTTTTATTCTGAGTTTAAATTAGGTTTGGTTCAATTTAATACACAGAAACATCTATAATAGAAATACTTTACCATTAAAGAAATAACAATACAGTAAACCAGCAAAGTGCTCCTAATGGAGTTATTATCAAAATGAACTTTTGTATCAATGTAATAAATTCACTGTCTTGAAGCAAATCAAGCTAAAGAATATTTTTTTGCTGGTAAAACAGAATCTGTACTAGGGATTTATATTAGCTCAGATGTGTGATTTTAAGTTCACTTTCCACAGCTTGGTGCTTCAAACTGTAACAAAATCCTTAAGGTAGACATAGTTTAAGTTAATTGGGAATGAGCTTGGAGGAAACAGCTTAAATTAAAATTTAATAAATCAGTGTGACATTGTAATGAATTAAAAAGTGATCTAAATTTGGCGTAAATTTGGTGAATTTTTTGTTTGTGTATGCAACCTCTGTGCAGTCAGCTGACTCCTTACTAATTCTCCCAGTTCTATCTTGAAATGTATTTTATTCAAGACCAGATATCATCTTTCCTTCAATATAGCCTTCACATATAAGCAAATGTGTGTCAAGCAATTTAGGAATATGCCTGAAAGAAATATGATTTTCCCTCCTGAATCAATCAATCCTCTCTTCTTCCTGTGCTACCTATACAATTCTTATAAATGATACCTTCACAATTCTACTGGGAGGTTAAGTAAGTGAAATGTTAATGCAGTTCTCGTATGAGAGAAAATACATGTAGATTCCCAGTGCTCTGTAATCATAAGGCTTCAAGATCATATTCATATCCTTGAAATGCTAGCTGCATATTACAATGTATATTTCTTTTAAGAGATTAAAAACAAGCCAAAAAAGGAAAGAAACAGGTAGAATCAATGCAGTTGTGTGAGAACCAATGTAATTAATTCACTACAATTGGAACCTTGCAAAGGATTCACAAACAAAGGGGTGGGCTTGCAATTAACATGTTCCCTTGTCCCTGAGCAAGCCTCCCCTTTGATCTTTTCAGATGACAGAAGATGTGTCTTAGGAATTAGAATGTAATGCAGGCATCAGCCGTGATTGATGGAGGGGTATCAGGGCTGAGTGAGAGGAAACTCTTCAGGCAAGCAGGCATGTGCCACTGTATTTATTGCACTGCCTCTCCTCCCAGCTCCTTCCTGAAAGGAACCTTTTCACCTAGGTTTAGCTTGTCATTAGCAAGGGCACTACAGATGGGTGCTTTTGTTTTTCAGTTATGGTCTCTGGAAGCTGTGTTCTGTGTCAGGTGCTCCTTTCTTTTGACCTACTTTGGATTGCATCTTTTCCTTTAATAAGAACACAGCGCCCTTTTCACAGGTTGATAGTCAGGAATGTAGGTACACCCTGGGATAAATAGATATAGATATTTGTAAAGTATCTAGTATTTATGTCTAACATGAAACAAAGCAGAGCAGAAATATTCTCTTTAATTATAGAAATAGAATATCTCAAGTAGTGGAAGTTTTTTAGCTGGGCTTTGCAGAGGCTCATTTAATCTGTTTCTCGTTTCTGAATATTGGTACTAGTCCATAGAGTATCTAAATAGAAAAAAGAATTATTGCTAAAGACTTAGTCAAAAAGAAATATATTTAGCAGCCGGTTTTCTCAGTCCTTAAGCATAAAAAAGATACCACACAAGTCTCTTTAGAAGAACTGCAGGTGCTTGCATCAGCTGGACCTCACAGCCATTATTTAGTCTTTAAAAAGTGCCTCAAAATAATGTGCCAATAATTTAAATTATTAGTTTAAAAAGTTGCAAAGGTAATGTGTTCATGGCAGTGGCTGTAGCTTTGTGACTGACCAGCTGACCGTTATTTGCCTTCCAAAGTTATAGTCAGATTAATGACATTGTACCATAATGGCCTCATGTCTAAAAGAAAAAGAGGCCTTTTAGTGCTAATTGCATGTGTGAATTTTCTGTTATACAGCCTATGCATGAACCTGTCTTATGCGGAACAGTCCGGTCCAGTGGAAGAGGGTATGGAATAGGAGAACTCTGGAAGGAATATGAGATGTTTGCAATGCTGCTTTGCATACCAAATTCCTATTTTAGAGTTTTAAGTCATAAGAAAGTCGCCACTGATATTTGTGTAGGCTAGTTGAGTCACTCCTACAATAGGTGAGTCAAGAGAAAACATAAGCAAATTATGAATATTCATTATATCTGTAACTTGATTCTTATTCAAATAATCTTATGTTTTATAACTTATTATATTTCATAAAATGTTATAAAAACATATTCTTTCCTTAAATAATAGAAGTGATTTGTTATTTGGTATATAAGCGAAGAGTGAATTTATTTTTCTTAGTTTGAGAGAGGAACGAAAATAAACCCTTCTGTTCTGCATAAAGTTGTCTAAACAATTTATGTAACACTTGTAACTTCTACAAATCTAAAATAGCATTTCTTAAGCAACTGTGGCTGAACAGGAAACATAGCAATAAGCAGGAATCTATGAAGCCAGTTAGAGCTTTTAAGAGTGGCACGTGTCTGTACTGCAAAGAGAGAATTCCCACGTAACCAAAGTGACTTTGTGGCATTAGTTCTTTCCGGGATTTAGCCTTCACTAACTAGTTTTTTATTAAACTCTACCAAACTTCAAGGAGATATCTCTCGGGTGGCATACTACAACAGCATACAGCAGCCTTTTGTAGACTAAATATAATTAGGGTTAGCTGATTGCTAAGAGAATTAGAGTAAAAGCATCATGAAAAAAAAGTGCCCCTGTATCTTAAAAGCTGTATTCAAAGCTGCATGTGTGAGTATACATAAAAGTTTTAATAAGTAATCACTAAGGATAGCAGATATATACCATACCAGTTAATTAAGCCGTCATGGAAAGAATGTTGGAGTAAGCAGTCATTAGTGGCCCTCTCAACAGATACACCTCTCTTTTTCTCTCAATTGATTCTACTAGACTTTCTATTAGAGCTGAGAAAAAGCAGGAAAAATAATCTGTGAAATCTAGATCAGGAACAACAGTTGCCTCTGAGTGTAGCATATCTCAGGATTTATTTAATTAAAAAAAAAAAGAAATGGTTTAATTGGCAAGTCAGTAACACTAAAATGTTGAATTCTCTGTAGCCTTTCAGAGTTTTGTTCAGGCTTTCTCTATTTCTGGCTATTTAAAATGGTTGAAAGGCATAAACATTTTCATGGAAAACTCTTGTGGATGATCCAAACATTTTCTGTTGTGGAATAAATACGCCTGCATGTGTGTGTTATGTGATCATGGTGTGTACATGAATGAGATTATTCATGGAAATTAGAACAGCACACCTGGCTTCATGTGATGCCACATAAGATTTAGATGTCAAAAGAAAGTTTTTTTAAGGAAAATGAAGATAACGGAGGTGGACACTTAGAGTGTACATAAGCTTGACAAGGACCAAATTCAATTGACTGATATGGAGGGATAAATTTGCTCTTCTGTGAGCATTTTGAAAGCCTGTGCTCCCAAATTAGGTCCCACTCAAGGTTTAATTTTTTAAGGTTGTAAGGGGAAACTGTAAAGCTGCAGATCCTTAGAAAGGAAGAAACTTGTAGCTCACATTCCTTGGTGTTCCAAACCCAGGTTGCACACTACTGTTCTCTCATCATCTGCGAACTGAGCAGTCAGGTTAAGTCTTCAGACCTGAGAGGGATATCTCATAGAAGAAGAATTTCAGTATTGAAATAAATTATCATAAATGCCATTTGTTCTTAGACAGTAAGTGCCTATTTTATTGAACACGAGGGCAAAATTTAAGAAAGACAAAACCCAAGCAAAACCAAAGAGTGATTCTTTACTCATGTCTTCAAGCCACTTTTATCCAGCATGTGGTTTTCCAGTCTGCTTGTCATTTTTCATTATTGATTTCTTCAGCTTCTCAATTCCAAAGGCAAAAGCTGATGCTCTTCTCTCTTTCCCTCTCCCTCTGCCTCTCTTCTTCTCCCCAGTCCTCACCAGTCTTCCTACTTTAAATTTAAATGCTCTGTTTTGCTACATGGAGGGGCTGGTATTTCTAGCCTCCCGTCTGTCCACACCTGGTGAGCCATGGTTGTACAGTATGGTTTAATTCATATTCCTGATCTTAAATATCCTTCCAAGAAGAATCTGGAGATATAGGAGGGTAGTGTAGACCTGAGTCATCTGACATGTGTACATGTGGTAGTAGTGGCAAGACTGAAGTCTCAGTGAAGTATGCTTGTGCTGCCTTTGGACACAATTCAGACTTCTGGACTAATAGAGAAGAAAATCTTAATCTACTGATGTTACTTTTTTTTTTTCTTCCTTAAATCCTTTTTACCAGGAACAAGTTTCACTTAGTTTTTCCTGATTTCAGTGCACCCATACACAGATTATTTCCTTATTTCTGTTGCAGATACTACGGCACTTATAAAAGATAAATAAGAGACCTATATCAAGAAATTAAACAGACTTGATGTCTGGAGTGTTTGTGCAAATTATTATAAAAGTCTGTATGTTTTTTCCTTGGGTGAGTCATTCTGTATTCTATCTGCAGGATATACAATGGGTAGCATGATTGGGTCAAATCCCATCAAGCAGTTTGGATGCTACTGCCCTAATTCAGGTGATAAAAAAATTTAGCTTGATAGTTAAGCTTCATACCAGGACAGGTGCTGTCAGAGACAGAAATAAATACTATCTGAATCTTTTTACTAAGTACTTCAGAGGCAGCCATAGTGTTAACAGTTGAGCCTTAGTACATGCAAGCCACCCCTAGTGAAAAGAAGGAATTTTTGGAGGTTTTGGAGAGAACCATTCTATTAGTATCAAGTAGAGACTTGGTACCAAGCTTTTGTCTTGGGTGGAGGCCATCATTGTTTCAAGAACTGATTAGATCTCCTATTGATTTCTTCATGAAAAGGCAGCCAACAAGCTCATCAGTTACATATTCTTGAGTGCCATCTACTGGCACCTACTCTAATACAAGCACATATACATATTTGCATGCATGTATGCATATTTATACCTGCACATACACAGACACACATATCTCTATGTGCATGTGTGCTTACAAATGGATCTATAAGTCTGGATTGTAATAACTGATTTGCAATGTGCATTCAGCCCTTTAAGGGCTCTCATCTCATTGTTGTTGTGCTTAGGAGTTAAAGCTAAGTTAAATTAGCAGAATTAATGAAGCTGGCTTTCCTATGAGACTCTATCCTGTACTCCTAACCAATTCCATGCCCCCTCCCATATGCACAGAACTCACAGATCTGGGCTCCCAGTCTCTCCAGCGTTGCCCCAGCCTCTCCAAATTGACTGAGATATAATTGTTCTTTCCTCAGAGGGAACAATAATTTCTGTTCTTTACTCTGTCTCCAGAGTTGGCAAAAGTTTTAGAACACGCACATCTTTGAGCTCTCTCTCCTTCTTCTCAGACCTCTCTGGAACTGATCACTGAGGACAAAAAAAGTTACCAGGTAGACCAGTACAAATGCAGAGGCTGTAATCCCATCTCTCGTTTCATTTTAATTGCATTCATTTTCATGTACCTCATTTTAATTAATTGGTTGCCCTAATAATCATTAAACATGGATTGACAGTTAAATAAATATATTACTTCTTCTTGAAGGAGTTTTAAAGACTTTTAGGGTTTATTTGGAGCTTGAAGGTGAATCTTCAGGCACTGAGAAATATATTGATGCTGGTGGCATCCATATAGAAATCAACAGGTGAAAACAAGGACAGACTTTTACTTACAGTAGTTCAAACGTGCCACTTGTTACTTTGTCATTGCAAGTGGCACTCTCAGAAGATAAGCACACAGTATTAGGTTATGGCCTGCAACAAATTTCTCCATAAAGCAGTGTTAAAGAGATGGTAATTTTAAGAAATCTCTAATCAGGATTAATCTTTATCATTTATTTCTGTCCCATGAAAAAATCATTGCCGGTTTCTACCACATAATGACAAATAAATATAAGAAAAGACACGAGCTCTACACATCAGGTAGAATTGTAGTGGTCACGTATCTGTGCTCTGTCCAGATAAAGAGTAGCTATGTACATTTACCAGAAGTATCTGCTAATTACAAACTGTCAAGGCAACAGCCAAGTAACAATCGTTTGTGCCTTTTCAGTGTGGTCCCTGTCCTACTCCATGGGTTTCACGTTTCTATCAATAAAGGCCTGAGAAAAAAACATTCCTCATCTCATCTTTCAGAAGTAAATTTTAGTGCTGAGCCCAGAATGTAGGCAATTGCTAAATATTTGTAGAAATAACAATCAAAAAGAAAAATTACTTGCCGTTTATAACTGTTAGCTACACTGAAAAGCAACAACCTTGATATAGAATTAAAATCTATTGCAATGTGTCAAGACCCTGACTTCCCTTTCTTTTAAATAAAAAGAATGCTTGCTACATGAAAAGAATAAATTTTGGCCTGGAATTTTCAGAAAAAGAATAAGGAAGCAGCCATTTGCAAATAAATTACAATCCTTTAGAAAAATGAGCTTAACCTCACTAATATGAATAGTTGTAGGAAATTTCTATGTAAAAAATAAACATTAAGTAAGGCTAGAGTTCACATCTAATTTTAAGCTAACATAAAACATGGAAATGTAATAAACAATGGAAATAAAAATAAAATAAATATATATCAGTTTATGCACATTTTCCTCCTTTCCCTTTCTCTTATAGTTTTACTTCTAGTTTAAACTTCTACCTATTTCAAATTTTATGAAGTGTCTTTTTTTCTACTTTTGAATTGATTTTTTTTTACTTTTGGCTACTTCTAATATTTTGCTTAGGAGTTTTATTTTCCTACAAGACGTCTGTCTTATCTTCTGAAATATGTTACATTCCACATTTCCTCTTAATTTTAAATTAGATCAAAATAGAATAGAAATATGAACTAAAACCACAGTGTGTTTTCCTGTTAGCAACTTTATTCCCTTTGTTTCTTTCCTATGGTTCAGGTGCTCTTTTTGTCCTATTTATACAGTCACAAATTATAATCAAGCAGTTTAGGAAACAGGTAACAATGGTTCTCTGTAAAGCTTCACCCATGTAACATGTACCCACTCCAAAAAAGCTAGTATTAATGATAATAGAGGTCAATGAAAACACAACTATTGATTGTGGTAAGCTTTGGATTAAGATCAAAAGAAACTGGAAGTTTTAATAGGTCATTTCTCATGGGAAGTGGAATAACATTTTCAGCCACTGCTGAATCACAAATAAGGAACAATATCATGATTTATTGTTTAACTCTACCCTGACTTGAAAAGATTAAAGTTTTTGCTGGAAATAGGTTTTGGAGCATAATACATAAAAAATCCCAGTAGTAAAAAATTATTTTCATGCATTATGATTTTGAAAATATGAAAATTGTGAAGAATTTCTCATTTGGTAAATAAATGCTCATTCATTTATCTCACAGTATAATTTAACAATTTCCTTTTACTCTGTAGTTGACTAGAGAGAGCGAAGATGATTAGTGCTTGTTATAACAGGAGGTTACCAACCCATACAGTTACATGAATCCTGTTTTCCATTACAGTCCCTTATAGCATCTCTTAATTTTCTGAAACTTACAGTTTTCAGATAGAAATTTTTTAGGTTTTTTCTCTCTGAATATGATGTTTATTGGTACTGTCATTATTCTTATTCTGGCTCTTATTTTCAGTGTGAAGATGGTTCATGCAAGATGTTTGATAAGTTTTGAAACATAACCAAGACAGGGGAGAGTACGAATATGTTTTGTTTAATGCAAATATTCCTATATTTAAGTTTGTTTAACAGATTTAATGCATCAAGTAATGACAATAAAATTTAAATTTTCCATTGTATTTTATTTATTGCAAGTATATTTTAATGTTCCCAGAAAAAAAAATAGGGTAAAACTCCAAGAACAAATAACATTATATTAGACTGTGCAATTTCAGAAATATTATCTGATTCTGTAATTAAACACTGCAATAATGAGTACATGCAGAGGCTAAGCTGAAGTTTTATTTCTACAGAGCAGGCTGAATACTTAGCACAGCTGTTTAGGAAACAGCACTATACAAAGAGAATGCATTATTTCACCAGCAATAGAACCTATCCAAGGAAAAAAATGAAAGGGACTGTGTTACAATTTCAGCAATAAAAGTGCAAACTATTAGTAGAATGTATTGTCCAACTAATAATAAGATACCATAAAGAATATATGATGTAACATTTAACACTACAATCTCATTCTTCTTTTTACATCAGTTCTATAAAATGGAATAAAAATTTGGGAGATAGTTTATATATCTGGTCATACTTAAACTGTTCTCACTAACGTGTTATCCATATATGTCTTTTTAAATATTCCCAAATGATTTTTTTTAATCTTTCTTTCTTTTTCCTTTTTTTCTTCTTCTTTTTTGCCCTCCCAATTCAATTTGCACTTTGTCTTTGAAGTTTACTCTCTGCCTTTAATTACCTTTGAAGGGTTGGTAAGACTCTTTCCACGGAACAGTTCATAGACTTAGGCTAATATATCAGAAATGAGAAATCTTCTACTTGAAGCACCACTTTAAAGCATCATTTAAAACTGGAAGGACACATCACATTGACATACACTCAATAATAACATTTCACAGCTTTTAACTAAGCTGGTAGGCATGCCTTTTTTATTTTTTTTTCCCCCCTTTCAGAGGGAGCTGCCCATTCCTGTTCATGTACGGTTTCTGCCAGTACTCTGATGTCTTTATTTAGAGAATTATAAAGAATTGCTTGGAGTCTTCTGCAGTTTCAAAAAACTTGCCATTGAAGGGGAGGAGAATAAAACTTATTCAGAAGACAGATGACAGCTTTTCATCTGGATCATACAGAAGGATGCTTCCTTCTATAAAAATAGATCCTGCAATGTTGTTTGCTCCTCACATTTTCAACAGCCAATCATTCTTAAAAAGAAAGAATACCCTTAAAACTGTGAAGTCAGCTGAATCCTACAATCCTCATTCAGCCAAACTGGTATTTTTTACAATTATTACTATTTTACACAGCAAGGCAGAGTTGGCTCCTAAAAGAAACAGATTGTTCTCACAGCTGCCCCTCCCATCCTTCAAGAAACAATACCAGCCTGAGTCAAATCAGCTCGTACTAATTTTGTTTCATAAAGAGACCATTTGAATTGTATTTGTCGACAGTATCTTTTTTTTTCTGTATCAGAAAACCAACAGAATAGAGGAACATTGTGATCATTATTAAATAAACTGTCATCCTATTTAACTGAATTGAGTGATTTAAATGTCACTATAATGAGCTGTTTGGAGTTTATTTTTTAGATTATAATCTGTTAATTAACAATTAATGTGTGGTTTTAAGACATAGCCCACTGCAGGAGGTACTGGTGAGGCATTTTGCCTCAGCAGGAGTGCCAGGCAGTAGTTAACACAGAATAAGCAACCGGGACAGATCCTCAGCTGGTTAGGATTTAACTTTGTATTTTCTAGAGTACAAAAGAAACTGTACTTTCATATGGAAATAAGTCACGGAAGTGTCTTTCAGCAAGTGGGAAAAGGGTAGGGTTGTAACTTGTGAGGGTACTAGGCATTTGTATTCCCTGGGGATGGAAAAGAAGTGATAATGCTGGAGTTTCATTAGCAGTATAGACAAGCGGGGATGAACCATTTAGCTGACCTGCTGCTACCAATTATACCAAGTACTGAAGGATCAGTGATCATGTCATTTGCCAGAACAAGTGTTTCAAACATAAATGAAGAACAAAGCAAGCAACATTTGTACTTACAGGTTGGCAGTAGGGGAGTTATAAAGATTATCACTCTTATTTACTTCCAGGTCTTGTGAAGGATTGACGGTCTGGCTGAAGTACTTCATACACCGAAATTTTCAGTTTCAAATGAACAAGATATGCAGAAACGTGAAGTAAAAATGCTCATATTTTCTGAGTTAACATCAAATTATTATTTTAGTCTAGTTATCAAGTTGATAGTTTTGTGCCGTATGAACCAACGTCCTCTTATTAAATAATTGAATAACTGCAAAGACTTATATCTCTTTTAGGTATCATCCCCTGGCTTATGTGATTAAGTGCCAACCATTTCATTTAGGTGAAGAGCTGGTTGAGAAGGTCAAATTATCCCATATGATTACTAACACGTGTAGATGTCATTGGTCCCTCTAACACCAAAGTTTTTCAATCCTCTACAGATAGGAAATGGAAATTTTAATTTAAAATAGATGCACACACCCCACCCCACTCCCCGTATTCATAAAAGATGGTTGTGCAGTTTTAGTAATTTTGTTCAAATTCTACATGACAGTATGTGATTGAGAAAGGTTGTCTGAACTTTTATTTAGTAATTTAGTGATTAAAACCAGTGGTCACAGGTTCCTTGGTTTCTTTGTTAATGTCAGATCTGTGAGATTACACAGCCAGTACTTTGCTTCATCTCACCCAGCTTAAACCTCAAACATATTGGTATTGCTTGCTTGTCCAGAAGAGTTAGAGGATAGCAAGTATCTCTGTTTTGTAAATGAAGAGATAGTAAACATTAGAACTGAAATCAAATTACCTCAACTGCAAAGTGATGTGACTGTATATAGAAGGATTGTTTCCCACTACAGATAAATATTTTTGATATCCTTTTTATACTGATGTGTTCATCAGCTGATTTTTCTTGCCCTTTGTTTTTTTTTTTACACCAGTTCTTAGAGAAATATCAAGCTCAACTTCATGAAAATAAGAAGTGCACTTGCTCCACAAA
This sequence comes from Atrichornis clamosus, assembly GCA_013400975.1. Taxonomy (NCBI): domain Eukaryota; kingdom Metazoa; phylum Chordata; class Aves; order Passeriformes; family Menuridae; genus Atrichornis; species Atrichornis clamosus. Next base: position 391,523 of record WBMZ01004648.1, on the reverse strand, counting down.
ATCACAATGTGGGTTTTCAGCTGTACCTGTCACTTTTAGAAAGACTTCCACTGTGCTGTGCTCAAGTTTGTAGCCACCTGAATGATTCCCACACCCTGCCTACCTGTACACAGAGTTATGTGCAGTCATGGACCCAGAAAGGATAATTTTTTATCCTGTGTTTTTTTATGCCTCTTGCCTTGTATACAGACTTCTTTTCTCACTGAATTTGAATTTCCTAAAATATTACGTCATTGTGTAAAGCCCTCACCATATTCTGCTTTTTCTCTGTTTCTTTGTCTAAAATAGATTTTTGAATCCACAAATTGTAATGATATAAACAAAATCAGAGTATGATGAAGTTCAATACAGACAAACTGCAAACTTCTCAAAAAGAAAAAACTTAGACAAGCTTAAAGGAAAAATAATGCAGAAAGAGGAGGAGACCAAGCAAGCGGAAAAGATCTTTTTGAGGTTATTTGGAAGCATCATGGCTTTAATTTAAACAGAGCCATTAGCTATGCTGGCTGACACAGGACAGCTTGTGTTCTGTGCCACCAGAATCTCTACGTAATTATGGAGAACTGCTGGCCCTCAGTAGCTGCTGACCTGTCTCCAGGAAGTCTGGAGGAGAGGACTGCTTGACTTCAGTCAAAGCTGCTCAAGAACCAGTGCTAATAATGTGAGGCTGTAGGTGAGTGAGTGTTTCTGAGAAAATAACTAGATATTATTTGCAGATTTTCTTCTGTGGAGCTGCTAGCACAGCTCCACCCTCTCTAGCAAGCCCCTTTCCCATCTGTGCCGTTTTGAGGTTGGAATTTGATCACCTCAGGTGCTTCCAGTTTGAGCTCAAATGTGCCTTCAAAACACTGCACAGACACCATCCTTGGTATCTTCACTAGTAAAGGAACAGAAACTTGGTGCCAAACTAGGTTCAAAGGATATTGTATGTATTCTCTATTCCCTCACATAAAATTTGACTTTTTTCTTGAGAGGGAAAAAATATATATTGTATCAGAAACAGCAATTACAATTATTGATTCTGTTAAAAAATTTTATATTTTTTATTATTATGTGAAATTATTGTTTTTTTTCTTTTCCTTACCAGAAAGTCTGATGCTACATTAAATTTCACATATTATTTCCAGCACTTTGCTTATCACAATGCAGTTTTCAGATAAATAAAATAACAATTTATCCTCCATTCAGTACAAAGGGTAAATTCAGAGATAACAGTGGTCTGGGGATTTAGAAATTGTGCTAAATTCATATGGTAATGAACATCTGTGATGTTTTGATGACTCACTTGCTCCAAAGGATACAATCCCCAGGTTTCATTATTGTCTTTGAAAACTTGCAGGAAGTCCCACACGGAACACTGATGACAGACAACACAGGACGGTTTTAAGCAGACTCCCAGTAAGACACAGGGCAATGCTAGGCTATATCGCAGTGTGATACAATGGCTAACGTCTAAACATGGAAAATGTCTCAATATTTTAATGTTTTAATGACATCCTCAAACATTAATGAAAATATAACTTAATTAATCATCTTGAGTGGTACTGTGATTTTTGCCTGTTTGTTTTTTCTCCATTTGCTGAAGTGGCACAAATCAAGCCACCTGCAAGGAAACTCTCCTCTGAATGGCTTAATTCCTTTCTTTTGCCTCTCCTCCCACTCCTCCCTTGATAGAAAAGACTTTTTTCAAGTATGTTCTGAGAATTTCAGGGTATATTTCCTAATCAACTCTGTTAAGACAGTCAGCCAATTACACTGGAGAATTTTCTTTCTCAAAATAAGAATACCTCCCTCTCAAGTTATTTTGTCATGGGGCACCAATTTGTTACACCAATGCAGTTTAATATGCTCAATGAATTCAAAGTGAGAAAAACAATAAAAAACACTTTTGAAAGAAAGTCACACAACATTTGCTTTTCAGACAGTTGTAGAAAATCCAGGAAAGGCTAGGATAATGCAGAAAATCCAAATGCAAGCTACTACTCAGAGTAGAGAAGGAAAGACTAGTAAAGATGCTGAGACATGAAAAGTACGTTGCGGGTGAAAGCAGTGAAACTGTTGTTGTCTGAAGCGCTATCTCTGCCCAAAATGTCTATATCCTTGGTAGAAAGGGGTAACAACACGAAGCCCATGCAAAGGCAACACAAGTTGCATTCGATCCATGGAAGATTGTACTGGCAGGAGTGTGAATGTTAGCTGTCCACATGGGAAACAGGTAGCTGGACACCAGCATCAGTGGATATGTGCTCTGTTTAACCATCTTGACTTTCCCTATGGGCCTAGAGCACCATTAACATTATTGAGTAGTCTGCAGCAGGATTTCTTGTATTAAAGCTACATAAAGGGTCAACTGTGTCTCTTAAGCCTTGTTCATAGGAAATAAAAAAATATTTCCTTCCTGAGAGGAACATGAACTCATCACATGCTGCTTTTGAATTCATCTTTTTTCCCTCTTCAGCTATTTTACCAAGATAATTTTTTGCAAGCATCTTTAGAGTGACTCACGGATTTATGAACTTATTATAGAGTTAAAATACATGGAAGTAGTTTATTGAACAGGTGACATGCTTGATTTTTGTAAACTTAATGATAATTTACCTAATGACCCTCCTAAAGTGACATTTATGTCATAGTGGAAAAGAAGATTTAGACACTGCATTTTTGCACACTTTCTCATGACTGCTGATTTTATCATGGATTTAAATTTTTAATTTGTGCCCAGTTATCCAGCTCTTCCTAGAGACTGTAGTTTCTGAAGACATAATCTTAACCAAAACTAAATGGATTTATGGATTTATATTTAACAATTTTATTGCAGAGATCCTTACCTTACCTTCAGGCTTCAGAGTTTATGGTTTCTCTGATATCAAAGATCAGGAAGAGACCTAACTATAAATGCCGATTTTTCTACACTCTCTTGCACTGTGTTCTTTGATCTTTTTTCTGTTGTCTTTGAACTGGCCACAATAGGATATATAGTCTATCAAACCATGTTTGGTCTATCTCAACATTTACTTTTTCCCTAAGAATGCTTACAAATCTGTTTTAACTTTCAGGATGTTTGGCCAAGCTATAAATCTCCTTTTCTATCACTTAACTCTCTTAAATCCTGGGTAGTTTAAACTGTTCTAAATTTTGTTGAAGGGATTATTTTTTTAATTGTGATTATACAGTGGGTTTTTCATGATCTGTATTCACTGCACAATCATAGAAAAATTTTAATCCTAAATAAGATGTTGAATAATAATTAAAACTACTGAAGACTTGATTAAGAGTGTTCAGGGATTAGAAATGGGAATTAAAGGTGGCTATTGGGTCCAGGGGTAAATTCAAGGACTTTAGACGTCTTCACAAGGAAAAGAACCCAGAACAACCCCACACATTCCAAACAAAACAAAATGAAACATGTTTTTCAAAGTGATTAAAAAATTTATTGGACTAAGGATTTCCTCTGGGAAGCCGTCTAAAAAATCCACATTAAAACAATAGAATGCACTTTCTGAGCTCCACAGAGAGTTCATTGTGTGCTATGGGAGACATAAACTCTGATTATCTTCACAGGGAGTGTTAAATGCCTGAACAGCTAAAGAACAGTGTGTATGTGGGGGGAAAGAAGTGAAGTAGAAGAAAACTTTGAGGAGGAAGAGAAAATCAGGAAGCAAAGACTGAATTTTATTTTCTATCACAAATGTGACCTGTTTATAGAGTGAGCAAGTATAAAATTTTTTTGTATTTTTCCCAAAAAAGTTGCATTATAAAATGTGCTGTAAAAATACCCCCTTCATAAAAATCAGAGGTATGACATGTTGCATAATATCACAAATACATTTGAAATGAAAGTGGAGTATTTTGTCCTGATAACGACAGACTAAAAATTAATCCTCTTAAACAAGGTAAGAACTTCTTATTTTGCCTAAACAATAATATATGCATATTTATATGTGAGAAAAAATGTATATAAGTGGATACACATTTACATGTATGTACATATGTATTTTACTTTCTACTGCAGCTTTTTTCAGTTCTTCATGACAGTACTAAGCCTTAGGATGATTGAATTATCCTTAATTTCCAGTAAATTAATAGTAGATGTCACTGAAAGTGCAGAACAAATCACAAATGTGTGAATCTTGAGAAATGTTTTCAATAAATATCAACACCACCTATGTTTTAAAATAAAATTTTATGGAAAGATTCTCTCCTGGTACCAGTTGATATAACTGCTGGCTTCAGAGATGCTAAGATTATTTCTATCAGACAAGGCTTGTTAAAATACCTACACTCTCACCTTCTAATTACACATGGGATCATGCCCATTGAAATGCTCATTTCCTAACAAAATCACAGAATATTCTGAGTTGGAAGCAATCCACAAGGATCATTGAATCCAACTCTTAAGTTAATGACCCATATGGGGATCAAACCCACAAATCTGGTGTTAGTAGTACAATACTCTAACCAACCGAGTTAATCTCAGGTCAGAAACATAATAAGAAGTAGTTCCTCTAAAAAAAGTAACCCTCTGACATCTCTGAGATAGTGGGGAGCTTAGAGGAATCTGGTTGCAAAATGTGGCAGGCAAGGTCTCTCTGTGATTTCCTGTGTATAAATTTACCTGGGAGTCACAGTAAATAGGACTTGACCACTTGGAAATTGAACCCTGCTCTTTCACATTTTCTACATTTTCGTATAATCTATTCTGTTTTTCCTCATCAGTGTTTATTAAAAGCCTCCTGGATATGCAGCTGAAACTCTATATTGGTAAATGATGAAAATAACTCAGAAAATCAATTAATTTGCCTCTAGCAAGACATCAATTTTACATATGAATAGAAACAGTAAGTCTTTCTGAGCATTGCCATTTCCCTAATACCTTTCTTTTTTCTTTTTTTCTTTTTTTAATTTTTACCCCATACTGGAAAAAAAATGAAAAGGTTAACATTGTTTATTTGAAAACAATCAATTTTGATTTGATCAAAAAGTGTTGCTCAGGTAGAAATAATATGAATGTGATTTGAGCATGCTGTAACTTTTGAGCTCCATATTGGAGTATGATTTATTTTCAAATAATCAGTTCTAAATGAAACCTTGAAATAGTCAATATAAAATGCAGAAATTTAATATTTTTACATTATAATAAGTTTTGAGGTTTTTTAAAGTGTCATCGCAAGATAGTTCTTCCATGTTGATGACAGAGAGCTTGTTTGTTCTTTTAGAAAACACTCACAAACCCAACATGGTTATAAGAAGCATATTTCAGAACAAAACTTTTTAAATTACAGCACAACTTTGATTAAACTGTCCAAATGGTTGTAATTTGATTTAACTGTATGAAGTATGGATCAAGATTTTAAAGTCATGTGAGCTTAATCTCTGCCTTGAGCATCTCTGATAGGGTGCTTTATGTGACTAGTACTGAATGATAATTGCCTTTGAATATTATTTTGAGAAGGAATTAGCCTGTCAGGCAACAAGAAATTATTTTCAGTGATCTCACAAACTGACTTTGTAGATTCGTGACAGAGGAAGGAGATGCAGCACATACAGTCATTGCCCGAGTGCCACACCAATAGGAAAGCCTACACCCAAAGCACAGACATAATAACTCTTTGCTTTTTGCAGTCAACTGCAAAGGGAAAGCAGTGCACTGTAAAGCAGAATGGTGCCAGACCAGAGGATACAGATTACTGAGAGCCGCTAATCATGCCTCACACGCTCAAAGTGGGAATGACAGCATCATTGTGAGTGACAGCAGATACTAAAACTCCCTAGGGATAGACACAGTCTTAAATGATGTCCCACAGACAGATTCAGAGGTAATATGTGTCCCATGGTTTGAAATTAAAATTCAGGAGCATTTTATGATTCTGACTGAGAAGCTGAAGTTGCCTGAGACTGAAAAAAGGGTACACTGGACACTGTGGAAGCGTCTTTAGGTGACACCAGAGGCATGTACCTTCCTCTAACTCTTATGAATGATTCATTATTTGTCATTATTCCATCTAGTGTTACATGTGTTTTTAAATACTAACCTTGTAACCATTAACCCCTCTGAACTTCATCAGCTCAGACAATTATATTTTATATTCTTTAGCATACTGAGAACTAGGTGTTTATCACAAAAGATTTCAAACAATAGATGATAGTTTTATAAGGTAATTATCACAGAGTAATTATTTGTGCAAATGTATTACCATTTTTTTTCTGATGACTTAATTCTGCTTGCCTACATGTGTTCTTCTTCACCTCCTGTGGAATCAGCTATTATGCATATGCAGTGACAGGTACATGCAGATGGGAAATTACAAGTGTTCTGTAATTTGCTTCTGTATATTACTTGTTAATGTGTACATTTTTGAATTTGCAGTCTCTGGATGAATGAGGAACATGCATGTTTTCTGTGACTTTCACTCTGTTTTTTTATGGCATAAACTATAAAAAGTGTATTTTGAATATGTCTAATGAAAGTTGTATACCTGATCTCAAGATATTACAAAAAAAATAGTTAAAGAGACTTTATCTAGAGGTCAAGTTAATAAATAAAGGAGAAAAATACCTCTGAGTTCTAAACTGCGGGTATGACTGGACATTCAGCTTTTTAAAAGAAAAATTACAAAGCTCACTGGCTTTTAATTCACAATTCCATTTCATATCAAAATTTATCTGAACTCCTTGAGGCTTTGTAGCTTTCTGAAACGTCATAATAGGGATTTGTATGAAACATCCTCTCTGTACTCCTTCTTGCCAAATCATAGAAACAAAAATATAAATAGGTTTAGGCACTTTGTAGAAACATACAATTAGGGGTTTTTTCCTGTTTTTTAACAGATTCTTTGCTCCATCATAAAAAGAATATATTCAATATAAATTTTGTTTCAATAAGTTTTTATGAAAAGATTACTTTTCAGGTTTGATTTCAAATAAAATCCAGATTTGTAGGTCTAGAGCTTGATCCAAAGCCAAGCAGATTTATATTAGATCTACTGCAGTCAAAATGTTTAAGGTAATGAGAAAAAATGCAAATTTATGTAAGTTTTGTAACAGTTTGTTTAAATCTTTTATTTTTGTTTTATTATAATGAATACAATTCACATATTACTTCTGAATTCTAAGGCAACTTATTAAAATACTTAAAACAGTTCCTGGAGTCTTCCGTCAATACAATTTACCTACTTGCTAGTACATATTTAATTTTATATTATTTATTGCTTTGCTTATGTGTGGAGAAATTTAAATTAAGTACCATTTTTTATTTTTCAAAATTACCATGACAATTGCAAAAGGATAAACTGCTCCATATGCAGGAATATATCACACCCATAGGGGCACCTTTCTTCAAGTTCAAGGGGAGATTAATGCACTTGTTATGATGTAAATTACACTTCTAGCACTGCGACGAAACAATTGCTACAAAAAAAATACTGTAAATATATTTAACTTTGGCACCAGATAATACTTATGTGTCATTAATTTAAAATGTATATATTCCTCTGTAAAGTCCTCCAATAGGATACAAACCTGTTTTCCCTAAGTGTCTCTGTTGTTCCCTCATGAAAAATCCACTGTTTCACAGTTACATGGTGACTGAAACGTAACTTGGAAGTTCACATCTGTGATTCTACAATGCAGGGAAAAAAAGTGCTGGGTAAAACATTAAGCTACTTTTTAATCTACTTTTTACTTTGCAATGTATTAACTTTTAGATATGTGAATTTTAGTTATCTATTTGAGCACGTTTAATTGGTTTCTATTTTCCATAGAGATGAAGCATATTTGATCCTTGATACTCAAGGATTTTGAAAACATTTTGGAAAATAACCAAACACACAGGGTTCCTTATTTACTTTACATTTTATTTGTGTTGATAAATTGACAAGATATCCTCAGTTGACACTTTTGCTTCTGTTGTAAGCAGAATTAGCACTTTAAGCTGGGTAATTTATGACCCAAGATGTATGAGATCATACAGATTGAAGCCTGATAATAGACAGAACAAAGTAAGCAACCTGAAAGTTGTGCTGGAATGCAACTCATATCTAGACTATTTAGACTGAAATTTTTCATATCTGGTGTTCAGTGTAAAAGGAAAGCCCGAGACATGAAAAGAAAAAGACACCTGAGTCTACTGGAAAACCTAAAGTTGTGATAAGTGGGAAACTTCATGGCTGGCTAAGGAGAACCACTGAGGTTTGGAGAAAGCGTGGTGTTGCCTTCTCCCCCTCCCCTTGTGAATGACAAAACAGAAGCCGGAGGCAGATTTCATAAAGGTAGGGAAAAAAGCAAAAACTTTATTTTGGAAGCTTCTCTGAAACACAAATGGGGGAAGGGCAGTCCTTCCCCCAGCCTGAAACAAATGCCCAGTATATAAAAGTTTGAGTAAGGGGATTAGGGTGTGGCTAAGGAAAAGATGCAAAAGGAAAAGATGGCAAAAGATAAAGATGGCGTCTATATAGCTCTATATATATGCTGTTTTAACAAAAAACATAGTTTACAAAAATACTCCAATTAAGACACAGAATTAAACATTCATCTTTCAGTCGTCACTGTGCGCTTGCATGTTCTCAACCCTGGAAAGCTGTAGAGATAAGTGGCTCTATTTTGTCTAGGATATAGGGTATTATTAATCTGAAACAGCTCAGGAATTCCAACCCAGACTAGGGAAAAGGCAAAAGCAAAAAGCAAAAAGCCTCTCAGCATCAGTGGTACCTATGAATTTTAAGGAAAATAATCTGTTAGACCTTCAGGTTACTGAAAGACACAATGAACAGGTCTTCTGCATGAAGAAAACCGGGCATTATAGGCTCAGAAAAGAGCAGAGGAATGAGAATGGAGGAAAAGAAGACCTAGTCGGGTGTAGGCAGAGGTACACAGAGGCAGAGTATAGGACATCAAAGACAGAAGAATTACTCTTAACATAACTGAATAGTGTTTTGAGGCTACAGGCTTGTGACTGGGTCAATGGCTAAACTCTGGCCCGAGGTCAATCAGCAGAAAAATTAACCTTTCTGATTTGCATGGATCTTTTAACAGGAGGAGAACAAGAAGTTTGTTCTGGAATCCACCACAAGGCATCCATCATATGTTACTGTTGTTATGGCGCTGCACATGTACAGTTTGCACAAGGAGCAATTTTAGGAATGAGTTCCTCCACAACCAGCCATACCTACCCTCTTAGAACCGCATTTACAAAATTACTGACCTGAAAAGTAGCTCCCTGACAAGCAACACGTTCAGAGGAAATTCAGCTTCGCCAAGCAGACTCAGCCTATAAGTGCTACATTTAATATAACACAATACTGAAAAAGGGCCAAAATGAGTCAGGAAATGTCTGCTTTTGATAGTGGCAGTGTAAACAGTTATGCTGAAAGTAACAGAGAGCTATGGTACTGTGTAAAGTTTTATTAGGTTTAATCTCCCACTAAAGTTAGTTCCTTTGCAGTTCAGGAGTAAAGAATTATTTTATAAGCTCTGTGGATCAATATGAAATATAAGCATCTTTTCCCAACAACCTAGTTCTTATGAAACAAACGTGTATTAATGGGAAGAAGAAGAAACCCAGGATATTAATTCTAATATTTAAAAGTGACCAATGACTTTACAACTTCAGATAAAACAGGCTGGCTCAAAAAAAAAAAAAATCCCCCAACATTTTAAGTATTGCCACGCCAAAAATGTATCAAGGAGTGCAAGGGAAGAGCTGGCCCTGTCCTGCTTTGTGGGTGGCAGTGCCACCAGTGCTCTGAACAACTATGCTGCAGCAGTCCCAGGGCCAGGTGAAGGGGAGCCTAATCCTAGTTTTAGCGTTTAGGACACTCATTTACACTCAGGAACGTTATGTCTCCCCTCCTGGGATCCTGTAGGTTTTCTTTCATCTTTTATTCAATGCACCCACATTGTGAAATCAGGAACCACATCTGCACGTGGCAGACTGAGCTGAGCCCTTGGAAATCCTCAGGGTGGGCAGAAAGATTCCTGAGATAACTCACTGGCCTCAACTTTGTTGAAAACCAGACAGAGTGTGCTGCTTTAAGTGGAAACAAAGAGAATTTTATTGTTCTGTCCTCATTCAGGTGAACAGAATCTCACCCAGTGCCTCATCAACAGGAAAGCTCATTGACTATGATAACTTCACTTAACCTTAATTTTAGTTTTTAATGAAAGATATGTCTTCTCCTATTTAAAAGGTTTTCTTTAACCTAGTTTCCAGACAACTTACCAAATTGCCAAGATGTAAAAAAATCTTTTAAAATTGTGATCAGGGTTTCAATTATAAACTTCTAGATGCTGCAGTTGTGAGTCAGGTTTGAGATGGGTTCTGAAATAAATTTTTTTTTTATTTTGAAATAAATTTACAAGTGTATTCCAGGTTTTGTATTATGTATTTATATTATGAGCCCCACTCAGCCCCTGGCTCCCTCCCCCACCAGTGGGATTGGTGAGAAAATTGGACGGGTAAAAGCCAGAGAACTCGTGGGTTGAGATAGAGACAGTTTAATAGAGAAAGTAAAAGCCATGCAGACAAGAGCAAAACAAGGAATTAATTCACTTCTTCCCATGGGCAGACAGGTGTACATCCATCTCCAGGAGAGCAGGGCCCCATCACAGGTAATGGTGACTTGAGAAGATAAATTCCATTGCTCCAAACATTCCCCCCTTCCTCTTGCTTTTCCCCGGTTTACAAACCGAGCATAATTTCATATGGTCTGGAATATCCCTTTGTCAGTTGAGGTCAAAAATATCTCTATATTATCAACACTGTATTCAGTACAAATCCAAAACACAGCCCCATACTAGATACTTTGAAGAAAATTAACTCTACCCCATTTAAAATCAGCACATACTTTTTCAAGCTTGGTTTTTTTACAGACCTCAAGTTCTGATACAGAATAAAACAGTAGGATTTCTCCTCATGGTTCTTTTAAGTACTATTTTCCTCTCTTCCCAAACACTTCCAGTGTAAAAATTATTTATCATATTTTGATAAAAATCCCTTTTGTTTTAATTTTAATGTTATAAGGATAGGGTTGCAGCCTCTTATAATGGGTTATAAACTTTTATAAAACCTTTTTTCTATATGATAGAGCATATTAGTCAACTGAGTGACTAGGTGTAAAAATTATCTTTTAATTATTTTTTTAACATATCCTCTCAGAGAACATATTTTATACCCTTACTGTTTGGTAAAACATATCCTATACCTGACTTCATACCTGTTATGCATTTTGTTCTGTGACTAAGCTAATATAATAAAAATACCCAAATATTTGTCTTTTTAGGTCATAATTTTCTTAAAGTAACAGCACAAAGGAACTTGAATTTAGCAGTACTACCACTTTAATTTTTTAGGATCATCTCACTTGTTTTTTAAATAATAAGCTAAGGTAGTAATCTCAAAAGTGTATACCTTTCAAGCCATGTAGATTCTTCAGAAAATGTAGCCCCACAGAGCTCTTTAAAATCCATGGATGTGCTTTAGATATAACTAAGCCTTGGAACCTTATAGAGGTTCAGCAGGAGGCACTAAAATGAGGAACAAAACCGACTAGGAAAATGACATCACAGTGGTATTTCCCACAGCTATAAGTTACTGGTATGCGGAAAGACACTTGATTTCAGGATAAATATTATATAACCCAGACAAAAATTTATTCCTGCCTGACAGCACTGAAAGTTGTAATGACCATAAGCATTTAATCCTGAGACTAAGTGAATCAGAGGGTAGGACTGCAATGGGAATATGACTGCTTTCTGTTGTCTATAGGCAACTAAGATAGCATGGCTACAGTTGTAACAGTTCAAAGTGTAGAGTCTGAAATTGTTAATAATCTATACTAAAAAGACTTTCTTAGTTTCAATGCTCTGGCAAGTTTCTTTTCAAGATTTTTCAGAGTACAGCTAAAGACCTTGAAACAGATTCCCACCCAGTAGAAATCAGTGCAGGCAGTAACTGGTCATGATTTATACCAGCTGAGTTTCTGTATTCTTATCTTTCTAATGTTCTGGGGTTTTTCCTATATAAGATTTTTTTATATCACTCAAAGCTATAATGAGATTCAAATTTTAATTTTTTTTATATTTTCTGTTTCCATTCCCGAATTTAATCAGATGGACAGGTTGTTGCCATTCCCATTATTATTATGATAATTCTGCTCTTCAGTCTTAATGAAAACATGCTATGTGAATTTGAGCCTAGACTGTACTTCCCATACTGATTTGTTAGTTGTCTTGTTGTCATGCATATCTGCTCCAATAAACAGCATGTTCATATTTATTGTTTCATTGGATCTTCTACCAAACTCGACATGCCCTTGTAATGCATATTCCATAAGCTACTAAATAAGAAGAGCTAGAAAAGTTTGTGAAAATAAGAGGGAAGTGTTTCCTCATTCTATTTATCTGGACAGAAAGAAATAACTGGATTGGAGTCTGAGTTTCAAACTTTCCTTGCAAAATATTTTGACATCAATGCATTGAAGGGTTGGGGAATTTGGTAGGGAGGTATGATGTTGTCTTGAATTTTGACACCATTTTTTGTGTTAATGTAACTGATCAACGTGTTTGACATGAGACATTCTTTCCCTAGAATGCACCCAGATATTTGTCAAAATATATTTCCTCAAAAGAAGTCAAACTGCTAAGTTCATTTTGCCTTCCAGCAAGAACAATCCACACTGCAAGTAAAAAAGCTAAAGCTCTGTGTGGAAACAGCCCCAGGAGATATATAACACAACTGACTCTGGTCATTATCGAACACCACTGTGAGTAGTAGCAACTCACAGATTATATTGGCTCAGTGCCAAAGCACTACTGTTTCCTGAAGCCCTATAATCGAAAAAGCCCCACATCTAACCCTCTTCTTGCTAAATCATTTTATGTCTGGTTCTCAAATCAAAGTGAAGCAAAATTTTTTTTAAATTATACAGTGTATCTAGAGAGCGCGGAGGTTTCATTCTCTTGAAATAACTTGGGAAGTTCAGTAAGGATGTTAGCCATGTCACGTCACAAGTTTTATCTTCATGAAAGCAATGCAACTTGCATGTTCCGAGTGGAAATTAGGCATTTTTGTTAGTTTCATCATCAGGTACTCATGGTATATATCTCGGGACAGAAATATAACTCTAGGTCTACTTGCTTCACATCACTTGGTACTCGAGTGACTGTAAACACCAAGCCATTATGGTCACAGTGCTTTGTCTGATCAGGGATACATAAACATAGAACACAAAATAGATAACTATTTTGTGATTTTCAGTTGAGAGAAGCTTGTCTAGATCAACTGTCTTGATGGAAAGAGAATTATCTCTTGGCACGTTTGGCAGACTTAAGCAATTACAGAGTACACTGAGGTAGAAGACACTTGGGGAGGAAAGTTCCTGTGGTCTAGAAGTGAATACTTCTACTTACTTACCAGCACTGTTCCAGAAGTACTGCCTTCACCAAGGGACAACGCAGTGTCATCATCTTCCTGTGATAAGTGTTGCATAGTCTGATTTGTCTGATGAATGATGAAACTCAGACTGTATTCCCACAGAATCCAATATGGCTCACATAGACACAGACTGAACCTCTTTTACCTGCTATTGGCTAAGCCTGAGCTCACACCTGACAGTTCAGTTTTAACTCTCTTCAGTTCAGTCCATTAAAATATCCAGATGGGTTTTTTTAGAAATTAAGCTATTATCTCCAACAGTGAAGCTGCTCTCCTCTCTCCATGCATACACATATCTCATTTCCCTTGAGCTAGAAACAATTTAGGTCTTTGCATACCATGGTAAACGAAATATTATCTCTCATCTGGCCACTACCTGTTAAAAAATCAACTCAATTTAACTTATCTGATATTTTTTGCTGAATATTTTATCTCAGAATCACCTTCATTATTATGGAACATATAGGACCATCACCAAGGGCAGAAAGACAGGGTGGATCATATAAAGATGAACTCTATGTATGTATTTTAAAATATGCATCCTCTAGGTTCAAATGTTGTCTTAACTTCTATGTCTTCTTGCAGGATAAAAAGCAAACCAAATAAAAATTAAAATAATACCAATTAAAAAGCAAGTAATATGCTGAAAAGGTGGAAGTTTTGCTTTGGTGTGTTAACCCTTGAAGCAAAGGATTGAATTTCTATTTGTATTACCTGGACATCATAACTAGATTGCTATGGCTAATCATCTATCTGTAGCAAATTTCAACAATATTCAATAAATTATCAGACAGAGAGAGCTACAGGGGACGAGCCTGTGCATCCACTGAGGGGTGTAAAAGGATTGTTCAAGCAATGGTCTGACTATTTCTTTGACGGATATTACAAAAGAAAAGAAATGGAGAAAAGAAATCTGTTGTCCTTGATCAGTACAGGATGGCCCAGCCATGTGCCCAAAAGAACTCCTGACTCAGAGAGAAGCCTTTTGGATAACCCATAGTAGCTGCCTGTTGGAGCTATAGGTATTTCACTGAAAGACCTGATCAAGGAGGTTCAGGATACAGCTGTTTTTGTCTCAGAGACATCACCTTATAATGGAGAAACTCTGAGAAACAGTGATGGTGGCAAGCAACATTGTTCTCTGCTCTCACAGGTGGAATGTATAAACAAATCCCATTCTCATTAGAGGGAGAGAAAGGAGGACCTCAGGACGCATGCCCCGGCCCCTTGGATATAGGGCCTGCAGGTCCAGAGGGCGGTGCTCCCCAGCCTGCATCGGGTCACGGAAACCTCGCAATTTGTAACAACTCTGAAATAAACCTCCCTATGCAAAAAGTCCATGGCTTACCCTCTGGTTAACCTGTGTATATCTTCAAATCATACACTGCCCAAATCTCTGTGTTTGGTTAAATAAAACCCTTCACCAAGATGAGCTGTGTATCCATCAGTAACGGTAAAGAAAATGGGATGTGGTCAATTGCTAAAGCACTCACCAATGACCTCAGTGGTTTTTAGCATAATTCCTGACATGGGCTTGACATCAGCTCACCCTCACTAAGAAATACACAGACGTGTTCTGATACATTATCTTCAGGGAAAGGAATTTCTTCAAATGCATGTGAGCTAATCTCTGTTGCTTATCTTCACAGTGAGTGAATGGGCAGAGATGCACTGTGTTCCCGGTGGAAAAAAGGTCTCTCTTGAAGCAAAAGGGGTCCTACTGTATCTCACTGAGACTGCAATGATAGATGAATGGACAGAAACCACCCAAGCATTATTTGTTCATGAAATTAGGTGTTATTCTGGTATGTATATTTAGTACCACTAAGATACTACTATACTACTTATCACTAAAAGGTTAAATGGAGCAATTAAAATAATGCAGAGCCACATTCTGCCTTCAATTTCTGCCCATAGACACTGGATTGCAAAAATGGAAGTTCCACAAACATACAGAAGGCAGAATCTGGGTAATTTTAAAACATCTTCCTACATTCAGAATGCATGATTTCTGGCAAAAGCTTTTCTTTTTTATTAGTTTTCTTTTCTCCTACATGCAGTACACAGTCAAATTCATAATCACATCACTGAATCCTAATAATATATTTTGCAGTATTTCCATACTAATCATTGCCTCTGTTTCTCACTGATTAATAGCACATATATAGAGAGAGGGATTTAATATTATTTATAATGTCTATGAGTTTACATTAATTAAAGGTTTTCAGAGAGCTAGACCCTCACTCTTAAACTGAAAATCTGTTTTTGCTCTAGTGCAGTGAGACAAGAGGTAGCAGCTAATGTTTATATTATTGATTAATCAGATACTGAAGGGATTAGGTTCTAAGATTGTTTAGTACAGGAAAATCCATACTTATTGCATTAAAACAGATTTTGAGACCTTGTTTATTGGCTATATCCACAGTCAGGCCTCTGGGATTTATTCAATCTGAAATAGCTATATTACATGTGAACATAAACCATTCTGTTAAAAAGAATATCTAATGTTGCTCACACAAAGGCAAATAATTGTAGCAAATTACAGGTCAGTAACTGAAAAAGGCCATTTACACAAACACTTGTAAATATAGAAAACTGTCTAAACATTATATGTATTCAGTAAATAAAGATGAAGTTTGGACTAGTACCCAATTTTGGCTACCATTTTCTTTGTTTAATGGATTTTCTTTCTAAGCATTCATTTTGTAATTTTCATGGATAAAAAATTTCATTGGTTTGGTCATGACTTCTACATGTGTATTCAAACAGAAAAATGTGTTTTATTGTTCCCCAGTGTTAAACAAGCAAATACTGGTTACTTCTTTGAAAGAGAAAATGTCATAGCTATTCACATGTGTGGAGAGGTGGGCCTTCATGTAGTTGAGCATTTTCAACAGTGTACATGCATAAGATAATGACTTTTTGAGAGTGAGACACATTAAAAAATTTACAGCTACATTAATAAAATGCACTAATAAACTGCATAAACAAAATATTTATTTGGTGAATTTAAAGCCTTATTATACTTTCAAACCATCTGCAAAGAAAACATTGTGTTTTCGAGTTTGTTCTAAGTTTTTTGTAATTTGATATGCCTTTTTAACACTTAAAATAGGATGGTGCACCCAACAACCCTTTTCAACTGCCTGCAAAAGAAGTAATGACAATTCCAAACTTCAAAAGTCATGTATATAAAAATATTCGCTTGAATTCTTAAAAAAGATCTTGAAATTTTTACTCAGAACTCTTTAACTGTTTTGCTAACTTGAGTTTCAATATCTATTGCAGACACTTGCATGGATGTACATAATCCTACTTATTAACAGTACATATTTATTCTGTATTTCTCCTTGGATCAGTTGATTCAAGAAAAAAAAAATTGTGGTACTCTTTCCTGGGTTAGCTTCTCTTTAAAAACATGGTATCATTACATCTTACCTAACAGTATTTTCCGTACTAGTAAGAGATTACTAGTCCAGGTTTTTTATTGCTTTTTGTCCTTCTTCTTACCTTACCTTCTACGGTAGTTGACTATATGTAACAGCAATTCTATGGTCTTTATGGTCTTTATGGTCTTCCATTCTTCATTTCACTAGTGAATAAGAGAAGAAACCATTTCCTCTTCCTGAATGACAACATTTTGCACATCACAAGCCTTTCCACCAGGCTTCTATCTTTGAGGTTCTTCCTTCTTCAATCTTATTCTTTGTAAATGGCCTGTTTTTGAAAGTCTGTAATATTACTGCCCAAATACATGTGCCTAGCACGAAGCTTTACCATATTGTAGGTGGTGGTGTTTTTGACAATAGTTTCACACTACCCAGTGCTTGCTGTTCTTACTCACTCCCTTCTATTTCCCGCCCACAAGGATTTCATAAAATGGATTCAAATAAATAGGTGATTGCATGCAAGACACGTTTTCTTCCTACAACTGTTCTTGCAATTCTGTTTTCATTTCTATTAATTATTGTCAAGAAGAATCTTGGAACAAACAAAGTAATGGATTGTCATTATGAACTCAAAGTCTTTTAGTTCAAATGCACTTTAAAAAAAAAGGTGCTTTGTTCTGATTCCTTACCTCTAATATGGAAGCATCCCTTATGTTGATGGAGGTGTTGTTTACAGAAAAAGTTTTATTCCTTAAATCAATATAGTTCTGAGTCTTTTAGAAATGCATTTCCTGTGATAACCTTATTTAGAAATAAAATTGTTTCTTTAGCCTAAAATTCAGCCTGACTAATATAAAGTGGAATGATAAAAACTTCCCTTTCACAAAGTGAAAACATCTTCATGGACAACAAGCATTAGCAAAAAAATGTTGATTTCTATTAACACAGAAAGTTATTTAAAAATATTTTCTTACGTAAAAGAGGAATAAACTATAAAAAACAACTGTAATTTGTTTAGATATAGAACTCTTACATACTAATCAACTGTTTGTGAGGCAGGTAAACAGAGTATAGAACTGCCTCTTTAGAAGGAGTATTCACGACACAAGTATTTTCCATATACAAGTAGCTGTGTATGGTATAAAGGACAACATACAGATCATCACAGATCAAAAATATGCTACTAAGATTGAACTCTGAGAAAGTAAATAAATTTGGCATTTTAAACATTGCACTGTAGCTAGCTCATATGTTTCAGATAAACTATGAGATTATAAAGACCAAAACTTTACAGTGGTGTATGGTGTATATACTCTAAAGATGTCTATTCTGTACTCTTTATCTTTTTTGCCATGACTTCTCCTCCAGCATCAGATTCTTCTACACTGTCTAGATGATATTAAGTGTATATTCTCATTTCAGTACCATTCTTCTTAATTCTAATAGAAATGTTGCTAAAAGCAATTTAGTTTTCTTAGTTTCCCAAGTGCCCCACTACTGTCAATTCAAGTGGTAGTTAGTGTGATTTTGTGAATCCTTTTTTTCAGTTCCATGTAACTGTACCTTTCATTAATAAAATAAGCATTTAACATATAAAAATGTAGTGTTTTGAAAGAGAGTATAAAATAGAGTCTATAAAATACCCATTATTAACAATATTAACAAATACTTGCATTTTATTTTTTATTCCTACTTTCCCAGTCTAGCAGTAATTTAATTTGTAGGACTATTTACAAAGTTTAAAGTAAGAAAAAAATCCTTTTCACATCCTAAAATCTTTGCACTCATTTTCTGTCTTTTAAGATAAATTTAAACTCTTGCTATAAAAAGTGCTTTAAGTGATAACTTTTTATGTTTTACACTTTTTGATGTCTTGCATTTCAGTAACATCATACATTACATTGTCCTCTACAAAGGGCACCTTTCCCTTCTCTGCAGCTGTGTTAACACCGGTCTTGTGGTATGACCAAAGCCCTTCCCTCACACCTTTGCTATCTGACTCCTTCAGAAAGGTGCAGAAGCTGGATCAAGTCTGCCCCAGGGCACAACTACCACTCCCTGAAGGAGTTCAGTCTCTAGAAAGTGGACAGAGAGAAGGCAAACACGAAATGGGAGTCAGCAGAGCTTTTGCACCAGTCCTACACCTTTATTCTCCGGCCACAGCAGACTTGAAGTACTGCAGTAATTTACTTCCTTCAGACTTTTCTGCCCTTTCTCCAACCCCCACCCACAACAACAAAGAAAGTGATCAGGACATGTTCTCTCTCTGAGTCACCCATAAAGAATCTGGCCATTTTTTCTACTCCTGTCACGCTGAGCTCAGACTAGCTCTTGGATAGTGTTATCAAAGCTGAATAGTTCTAAAACAGTGCTAAAGCAAAATAATCAAACCAGGAAGAATTCCAGCAATCTTACTGCACAGCAAACAAACAAACAAACCTTGCATTTGTTTCTCCTTTGGAAGTCTGCAGATTTAGAGGGTGAC
This sequence comes from Atrichornis clamosus, assembly GCA_013400975.1. Classification (NCBI taxonomy): domain Eukaryota; kingdom Metazoa; phylum Chordata; class Aves; order Passeriformes; family Menuridae; genus Atrichornis; species Atrichornis clamosus. Next base: position 372,220 of record WBMZ01004648.1, on the reverse strand, counting down.
AAAATGGGCACAGTTTGTCTCCTAACAGATTATGAATGCCATGTGTGACATTGCTTGAGAGGATGCAAAATGTTTAAACAAACTGTCAGAGATAGCTGAGCTAATTTGTGGTATGTGGCATGCATGTTTTTGAACCAAAAAGTTTGTCATACACCTACTGTTTGGCTGTAGAATGTATGAGAAAACAGATCTTGTTGACATATCGCAGCTGCATTTCAACTCATTGTGAAATGCTTTGACTTCAACAAAATTCACACCATGTGCCAAAGAAGAAAAAGGAGTGTTACAGTTTCCATATCTCTTTTAATGCCTCACTAAAGGTGAACTACTCTGATTTTGCAGGTGTTACAAACAGGGTAAGTAAAGCAGCAAAGCACATCTGCTTTTTTTTTCCTGTTTGTTGGTTTGGTTTTGCTTTTCCGTGTTTTTTTAATGCAGACTCCAGCAGGAGGCAAACATGACCTAGTAGTTACTACTGTTTCATAGGAATGAGGGATGGAAATCCACCACAGCTAGAGGTTGCTTAGAGAGGCACTGGTAAGGGAAGTAGGAAGAACTGGCAGGTAGCAGTGATGGTGAGGGATATGCACAATGGAATGAGTAATCTCGGATCCCTGCATAGCTTTGATTGTGCTGGGAAATGGAAAAATTGCAACAAAAATCTGGATGCTCCATCCCTGGCTGCAAACTTGCCTTAGGAATCAAAATACTCAGTATAGCTGTGCACAGCTTTTAACAAGATTGGAATGCAACATGCATTTATAATACTCTTCTAAAGTCTCTCTCGACTGTTAGACTTCCAAACCAGTGAAAGTTCTTCCTCTTCTGTTAGATAAAATTCTCCTCTGTGGACATAAGTGGTGAAGGAAGAACTGTAAATGCATAAGTTGGAAATAGTCTTGTTCTGCTCAAATTGCAAGTGAAGCCCTGACCATGTATCAGCCATAAGTGAGAGGATGTTCTGCAATGTTATTGGCTTTCATTATTTTTCAGTTCTCTACATCAGCATTCCCAAGAAGGCAGTTCACAACTGGCACCAGATGTTGTCTAGTAAATTACTTTTGTCCTGCAAACTCTGTATGCTTTTCTTATATGATGCCATTTGGGTCAGATTTTCTCACTGTTATATGTTTTTCTGCTTTCTCATTTTGTTTCCATGAAACTCATTATTAAGTAAATAATCAGTAAATAGAATCAGAAGTTAAAGTATCATTGCCATTAATTTTAAATTAGTTATATAGAGTCTTTTTGGAGAACCAGAATAATTTTTCCTATTATTTTAAAACGTTGCCAATTTGTGCATGAGTATTTTTCTTGCTGTAATGTGTTCTATGCTATTTTGTAATATAGGTCCATGTTTTTTCTGATTTCCCTATAAAGCTGAATTATTTTCTTAATAAGGTTTAAAGAGGACTGATCATGACTATATTTTATGTCAAACAGATATTTGATGGAAAATATATAGTGTTTTCTATAATAATGAAATCTCATTATGATCGTCCATGGTGAATTTTCCAACAACCTAAAGTGATGATTTCACCATGCCTAGGAATGTTTATATTCCTAGGGAACTGGTTCCTCCTGTTTAAATTGATTCTACTAAGGCTTCTGAGTCTATCCTGACTAAATATCTAAATGACATCATAAGGTTTGCTAATATGAATTTTTAAAAAAAAAATTGTTTCTTAGGAACCATTCAGAGTAACTATTGAAATACATAAAAGACAGTGATACCTAAGGATCAAGTCTCTTCCAGACTGAAGAATCAATCAGAACATAAAACATTGAAGAAAGTTCTGATGACACTTACCAGTCTTGAAATAGCTATATTCTTTTTTTATCATTATATGTCTCCTCATCTACTCTCAGTGTATTCTGGATGCTCCTCCTACAAAAATCTTCAGATAAAGCTGAACATCCGTCTACTGGGACAGTTCTGTACTGTCCAGCTGTCCTTGATTGGACATATGCCTGGCAAATCCTCATTCCCAAATTCCTAGAAATATGAAGAGGTCATCAAATGACCTTTCCAGAATGAATTGTATTTCCTGTCATTGACAACTCCATACAAAACTCATATTTTGAAGCTTTGCATCCTTGAGTTCATTGCATACAGATGAACCTAACATAACCTGCAAGTGAGACATATACCTAAGGTGGGAAGACAGTAAGTGTCATTATCCTAGAATATTTCTGATGAATGAGATAGAAGATAGATGGGCCCTGAAGTCCTGCCCTAGTATTGAGGGAGAGCAGCTAAATGTGGAAGCAAGGTTACTGTGGTGGGCTGATCTGTCTGGATACCAGGTGCCCACCAAAGCCACTCTATCACTCCCCACCTGTGCTGGACAGGGGAAGGAAAATACCACAGCTGTTTAGGCTGTTTTAGTCTTTTTGAGTAGCCAGATCCATTACAAGCTGCTGTGACCCTTGGCTTCTTTCTCTTGGTTACTTTCACCTTGCTCTGTGCTACCTCTTTCCACTCCCTGTTGAAGAGCTTTATTCAATCCAGTACAGCTAATCAAATGTTTTTGTATTCCTCTGCATGATCACACATCTTGTCTTAGATTGTGCATAAATCCCTCATTGTACCTAGCCCTGATTTTTTATTGGATTCAAGTTCATAAGGAATATATCAATAATTCTGACTATCCTGTCTGCAATCATTTTTGAGATTAAAATTTTGGAGTATTATTTTGAATTTTAATTCAAATATTCATAAGCATTAAAAAATGGAACTAATGAATGAGTATCTAGCAATTTGTGTCTTTTGAAATTGCAGTGAGGATGAGTCTCTGAAGTCAAAAGACCATAATTTTGTATAGTTTCCAAGTACACCAGATACTGTACAATTTTCTCATGTCTGAAAGTCTCTTTTCAGTAACTGCTTTCTGGAGAGCTCTATATTTGCTTTCTAAATTAGATCTTCTAAATTAATTTTCATTTAACCTTAACTAGTCCTTTTTCTAAGCTTATAATCTCAAAATATTTAAATTTATTACTTGAGGTATTTGCAAGAAAAAAAATCATAAATTAGACAAAGAAACAAAGATTTTAAAGTTATAAAAACAATATGTACAAGGAATTAAGAATATTAATTAAGAAATTAACATTTCTTAATACATATGCTGAAGAAGTCCCTGACCTGAGGCTTCATTCAGGGGACATAATAAAAAGGTCTTCCGAAAGATTTTCAAGATTTAAAAAGGGATTTGGCTTTAGAAAAGAAATAAAAGCATAATAAAAAGAAATAAAAAAACAAGTTAGGAAAATTGGTACAGCATGGTTCTAAATGAGCAGTGCCTGACCTATCAAGAGACATTGATTTTGACTGTGACAAAGGAAGAGTAGGATCTACAAGGTCTCATGGATTAGGATGAGACACGAAACGTGTCAGAAGGGGATCAGAATGTAAATTCTGTTCTTTATAAAATGAAAACAAACTGTGCTGGAAATTGACCTAAAGAGAAATTTAAAGTCCAAACTTTACCTTGAATGGAAAATTCAAGAGGCATTGAAACCTGGACTCCCGCTGTTGTTCTCAGCATGTAGGGAGAAGTCGTTGGGATCATCAGGTTGTTTGATACCCTGGGTGTTCCTATATATTTGTTTGTATTGGGGTGTGGAAAAGCCATAAATAAAACATAAGTCTATGAACCGGGAAAAGGAGCTCTGATACAGTTGGTGCAATAATGAATGGGCAGTTTGTGTTGAGCAGAGCAAGAGGATAAAGATTTTGATAGTCTGCCCTATTCTGGCTGTTCCTTTAAGAGCCAGGAAGGAAAGTGTGCTGATTTATCTCTTGCTGGTCTGGTTGTTCTCTGGGGCAGGAACATTACAAGTCACTGTTTCAAATAGAGGCTGTCACTTTAGATGATAGAACAAAGGGAAGTGACTGAAAGTAAATAAAACTTGAATTCACACAGGTATAAAAGGACCTTTTTCTATAAGCAGGCCATTCTAAACATCACTCTGAATGGTTTGTGAGGCAAAAATAATGGGCTTGTTTGAGAAGCAATTGAGGTACTTTCTGACAAAAATAGTATATTAGGAGATTAGTCTCCAAGGGGTGGATAACCTTTTCAGATTCTAAGTATTTCTTCTGTTCTCATGTGTGAGCTTACAATCTGTTAGTCTCAAAATATATCTGCAAACCCACAGGCCCACCTTCCTGACAGCTGCTCAAACAACAGAGCGGGGGAGCAGAGAAAAAACTCTGCCCCGCCACCCGCCCAGCGATTCTGAAAAGCTTGGTAAGTTACTCATACAATCCAGAAATGCCAGTCAGAGCGGAGGGGGGACGGAGGCAGGGGGGAGAGAAGGCTCTTAAAGTGCAACATTTGCAGCACACGAGCTAAAACTAAAGGGGCCAATTAGTATAATAGGTTTGAAATAATTTCAGCACACTCCTAAAGACAAAAGAAAAATTGTCCTTCAGAAATGGGTCTTTATTGTTCAGACGACTACAGAGATGAACAATGCATTCTATCAGTTTTGGAGGCAACATTCCTTCTTCTTCATACCGGACCATACATTATTAATGAGCACTATTTTCGAGTGTGAAAGAACTGTTTGAAAAGCATTAACATAGTCTTTTGGATGTGATTGACACTGTCATCCCTTTCATTTTGCTGTTGGCAAGAGACATCCCTGTAGATTTATGTGCATCTGGACATTACTAATATTCTCCTTGTTATGCACTCTGGGCAGCTGTGATATGGAAATTTTTAGCACGGTTTTCAGAGAAGGAGTTTACTGTTGCTATCTGCACAAAAAAGGAATAATTATTTTTCTCTGAGATTTTATCAGCCAAAAATATTTAATGTCTGGTTCCTTAATAACCCTAATCTGTTTTCAGCATGTGCACTTTTAAAAGAAATTCCATCAAGATTATGTGGATTCTTCAGATATTTCCAGTGACTCTTTTCCAGACAGAGAGTTTAGTTTCTGATACTCATGTCCACTCATTCTGCGTCTATTTTAACCTCCAGTTCTTCAAATTGATTGCATTTTTAATTAGGTTGGTACATCAAGGACTGCAGATAGTGTCTGCCTACTGTTTAGAACAGACAAACCTTTTCTGATTTGCCTGTGTAATGGTTTTTAATCACAACAATTAAGACCAGTGAAATTAAGAACCACAGAAACAATATATCTAAGTGACATACAAAAGAAAATTACTAGAGGTTATGGAGTTTTTTTCAAGGTAATTATGTTTATATTTGTCTTATACATAAATTTAGAATCATTTTTGTTTTTCAGGCCATATAAGAATGTATATCATCCCTTTATATGCATGAATATTGCAATGTATAGTAAACAAGAGAGAAAAAACCTACCTAAAAGGTTGAAGACTGATAAACTAAACATAAATGACTATTTAGGCATTGCATGAAAAGAGTTACAAACATGGAGGCTCAGTTTCTAATCTAGATTTCTTTAGTGTTAGCTTTTGTGTATCTATGCACAAGTATAAAAAATGTATGTATGCACAAAGTCAAATACTTTATTCAGGGGGATGAATTAGGGGATGAATTAAGTTATAATTTTGGAACTTCTTTTACAGAGAACCCTTTTGCTACACAGCCATCTCAGCCATCATAATCAGAACAGATCTTAACATCAAGGATCTGCTTGAATTTTTGGTATGAGACAAGGTAATCATTGGGTTAGAGGATTATAACTCAAGGCTATAATATTTTAAACTATGTTTTAATATCATTACATATTGCATTACATGCAATGATGCAATAGGGAAGTAATGAGTTTTATAATTCAATGCACAATTATCGTCCTCTCCAGTTGACCCCAAAAATCCTATCCCCATATTCACAAAAACCTCACCTCATCACAGTTTCCTTTACTTAGAGATTTATGCAGCTCCCAGTTTGCATCCAGCTACTATAGGCTCATGATCAGTTGCTTTCTGCTCATATTCAGCATGTCTGTGCTTTGACTGACATATCCACCACCTTCCTCAGAGGTCAGGCCCAGCTTCTCCATGGAAAATCCATTGTTGGCCATCCCAGGCTGTGAGAGTTCAGCACTAAGGTCCTTCCTGCTTGGCAGCACAAGGAACTGCCACTGCTCCACTAGACAGCCTAATTACACCAATCAGTCATGTAAAATAATTTGCATGGCTAGAAATGGAAAGGTTATAACTCATAACTTGCCAACTGAAGAGGTAGTAAAAGAAAATGTGAAGTCTACATAAAACTTAAAAACACATGCAATCCAACAAAATATTCTTAAAATGTTCATCTTCATCAATTTTGTTTCTTTGGATGAAAATCTAAGCAGTATATATAAGATAAAACATTATAAACCTAGTTATTATAAACTAGTTACAAGAGTTTGTACCTTGCTTGTTTTGATGTGCTTTGAATTTTAGCAATTTCAGATTCATAGCAATATAGATTTTATTGTTTATTGTCTTCATACTAAGACATCTTTGTGCCATCCTGCAGAGCACAGGATAGCTATGCCAAATAGTCAGGATAACTTCATCAATCAGAATTTTGAGGTTCTTGCATAGTTTCTTAATTTTCTTTCCCCAAACCTTTTTTGTGGTATCTTGATATTTTACTTAGGAATTACAGGTGTAGGCCAAATGAGATAGTTTAGTGGTTACTCTCAGAGGGCAGATATATAAAGGAAGATTCCTTTACCTTTCTCTGAAAAATTTCTTGCCAGTTCTGCTTACTGTGTACAATTTACTTCACCCCCTTAGCAGAAGCATAGGTTTATGTTTACCGGCATCAGGAGAGTCATCTTCATGGGTCACTGTCTTGCATGAAGTGCTTCCCAGAAACCATTCTTTGCACAGGTTCAGGATCCAGATCCATTTCTTGGTATTTCTGAAGACATAATTAAATACAAGGACAAAGTGTATGACTGCCAAAGGTCTTTGCTGAATGACTTAACTAAGGGTGTCAAAATACCATCTTCTCAAATGATTGTACAAAAAAAAATTTTAGTATTGCACAAATGCTACAAAATTGACTTTATAACCTTGATGCATTCAGTACAAGTAGAAAACACATATAGATTAATATCCTCAGTTCATTTTCCTATGAATGAACATTCTTTTTTCCTAGTGTTTTGAAGTTTGAAGTGTAAAATAAAAGATTTTTATCTTAATATTTGCTATTGTCCAAAATCTATCCTCCTTTCAGTCTGAAGTGGAGATGTTTAAAAAAAAAAGAAGAACAAAAATGTGGTGGTGTTTTGTGCTTATACGAAAGTCACAGCAGAAAAAAAATCCTTTAATTGGAGATTGCTGGGTTAGAATAAAATTCTTAAGGAATCTAGAGAATTTGAACTGCGAAACTTTTCAACGTTTACTTATATTCACCAAAGAAAGTAAAGCAGTCACATTTCTTAGGGTTAGGAAACCACTCCTTCATATCTTGTGGCACAGTATTGCACACATTCTATCACGTTGGTAAACCATGAAAGTGAATGATCACACGACTCACTTTCTTTGTCTCTCCCACGTTGCAGCTTTGCATTTTCATCATGGAAAGGGTAAATCACAAGGTAGTTTGCAATGGGCTGCTAGAGATGAAGTTTATGAGTTTTATTTTCTGTGTTGCTATAAAAATACAGGGGTTTGGTCTTAGATTTAGTTGTTTTAGGTGAATCTTGTTTAAGACATATCTGGGAGTCCATGATAGAGAATTTAAATACTTACCCTCTGCTGAGTCAAAACAAAAAGAGGAAAAAAGTGTTTATTGGGAGCACAGGCTGTAATTCTATTGCTTTGTATTTTTCTTGTGAAACACGCCTGAGTAATATGCATTCAAGTCTAAATGGAAGAAATTAATATGAGAACATATATTTGGCTATGTTTTGGTTGAACCAGGCTGGGTTATCTACATATTTACACAGAGTAGAAAAGACAGATATTGAAAAGTGTTGTGGATTGTAATAATTAGTTGTTTTCTTCTGCCAAAATTTGGGTTACACAAGAATTTGCTGTCAAAACATGACACCCCTCAGAATGAAATGCATTACCAGGTGAAGAGCTGAATTAAGGAGTGCATGAACAACTGTCCAAGGCAAAACCAGAAAAAGTGTTTCACTGTCAAAAATGACCTAATGGAAAGATCCTATATAACCTAACACCACAAGAGTTATAGAAATTATTCAAAACAACCAAACTTCCAAAAAGAAAATTAATTTTGTTACCATGCTCCAAGTCTTCTGCTTTTTACTTTTCCCCCCACAGGAGTTTGACATAAAGAGGATCTTTACATGTCATTGTAATTATTTATGTGTCCTGCTGTTGATTTTCACCTTTTGAACTCCCTGCTAACAAAGCTCAGAGAGATCAAGATGAAGACCCCCAAAACTGAGTAGCTCAGGAAAGGATCAGAACATTTTTTCTCAAGGGAGGTTCTTTTCTCCCTTTGCTGACTGGTCTCTTGCCACTACCACTGTAATGATAATTTCTACCATGTCCATCCATGATAGATTCTCCAGATTCTTTCTTCATTTAAAATGAGAAAAAAAAAAAAACAACAAACTAAATCCAACCAAAAAAAAAAAAACCCTAAAAGTTAGCCACCTAAAATTCAGGTGTTGGTCACAAAGTTCATGAAGAAGCTAGTGAATGGCTGTAGAAACAATTGCTGTGAAATTTTAGACTGGATTTGGTAAAGTTTAACCACTAAGTTTAAGAAATAAAGGTGAAGAAAGCTGGCTTAACATCTGAATATTTAAAACCAATTAAAGCCTCTTCTGAGGAATTGACATTTTTCTGTTTGATACTTTTCTAATTATTAGCCAGATGATGCTGTGACATGTTTTTGACCAATGAAGATGATTAGCTAGAGATGTTATACACATGATGAACAATATTTCTATGTCAATCACATTATTTCCCAAGGCTAGACAAAAAGACATAAAGTTACTAAATTCACTCTTGTTAAGTGTTGGGTATAAAAGCAGAGTCATACTTTTAAATGCGCTGATAAGTCAACCTGCAAATAACTCATTTTTGAAATTGTTTTCAATTTTAAATTGTTTATTTATAGTGTTTTGATAATTCTTTACTAACTCTAATATTTAATTTATTTTACATATTTCCTTGTTTTATGTGGTAAATCTTTCTTGTTGAACAGTCAGAAGTAAATTTTAGGACTTCCATCATAAGATTTCAGCCTGCTTCTCCTGAGAACTTCCCATGAAGCAGTAAATACTGCACACTAGGAAAATATTCCTATGATTCTCATCTTTTTTTGCAGTTTAGTTAGGTTTGTGGAGAGTTATTTTTTTATGTCAGTAATCAATATGCCATGGCTGATGATTTTGATTGAAGGAAAAATAGAAAAGAATATTTCCCACATGAATCTCCAGGGAGAGTAATGTTCGAATGTATATAAAGAATATAGAGTGATTGCAGTTATTTGCCTGAGGAAATTCAGGAATAGAGGATATTGTAGCAGGTATTCCAATCGCTGCAAAACAGTTTTAAGTCAAAAAAAAAAAAAAGATAAAATTCTAAGCTTACATAATCCAGTATACTTTAGAGTTGTTGGGGTCTCTGCCCACTCACTCCTGTACTTCTGTTTTGTAATTTCTTTTCTTATTGCTCAGCTACACGAAAAACAGTACTCAAACCACAATTCTGCTATGTGTAGTTTAAGCAGACTTGACAATTATGTAACAAAAAATAAACAAAAAAATTACTGTGTGAACTCCCAGGTTTTTCCTCATACCTTCATTTGATGACCTTTTGTATATGTGATCAAAGATTATACCTAGAGCATGAAAATTCTGGTTATTGGTAATAAGCCACATGAGTCATTAGGGCTGTCCAGTTCAGAACGGTACACAGAACATTTCACCATTTAACACGCTCACATCTCCAGACTAAAAATGTCCACAAGATATTTAGCAAGCATAAGTCTTGCAATAGAACAGTATGATATTCCCAGGAGGAAGATAAGGTCAAATTCATCAGCAGTATCTTTTGACTATGGAAGGGGATTAGTTAAACTAATCTTTGAGGAAACAGATATGTCACATACTCCTTCTTAGGAAGCAGGTCACTAATTCTTTCCCTTAGCTCAATTCCATTCTTTCTATTTAGAAATTGGCCAAAGGTAGATCCTTAATGCAAATATAGTGACCTAAATGTGGACAAAAGAGATCATCTCAAACTGTATTGTGTCCCATTTCTACCCTCATCACTCTCCAGCAAATCTGAAGTTCCTCCTCTCCCGTAGATTCCTTCCCAAGTTTTCCAGAAGATAAGGGAGACAAATAAATCCATCCTGGTTCTGCAAGGTGTCCAACACAAGCTGTGAGCTAATAAGTTTTTACATAATACAAGTATGCAGCAATAATATGGTGGAAATATTGTAGTGCATTATTTTCAAACTGCCATGGCAATACGGGATACACGGGACTCTTACCGAAAGAAGAAACTGTATCAACATGCCTCAAGTAATTTCTGCACTTTGAGATATTTGCTGGAAGACAGTCAAAAAATCAGTATGAAAACTAGATTAAGGATTGCATTCCAGCAAAGGAACTAGCAAATTATTTATCACATAAAGTACACAATATAACTTTTAGTTGCTTTTTGGTTTGGGTTTTTTTTTCCTGGTTTCGTAATAAATAGACAACAAACATGCATTATAGTTATACTTAAAATAATCAAATAGTTCAAAAAAACCTCCCATGTTTTGGGTTGCCTTTGAAATATCTATTGAGGAAAATATGTAAATGGTTGCTCATATCAGTGAAAGAGATCTGAAGTACTTTCCTTCATTATTTTCCTGCTCTACTTTGAAACAAACAATTTAACAATTTGATTAATTCTGTAGGAAGGAAAATAAAATAAAGCAAGATTAAAACCGCTATTTCTAAAGGCAAAAAAATGTAGAAATATAGCAGAAACTAGTTTAGTGTGATTTTGAACTTTTTTTTTAATATATCCTCAAACCTGTCTGTTCAATAACATAAATTTGAGGTTATCCCTTGATCTACCAAAATTGATTGGAGCTTGATTACTTGTTTAAAGGAAACATGATGAGGCCTAATTTATTGTCTTCAGGAAGTCTGTACTTCATGGAGACAAAGAGAAAAAAGTGCAAATGGATATGAATAATTGATGAAACTGAACTTTTTCCAGTGTCCTGGAAGAGCTTTTATTGTTCTTATGATCTTGGTTTTACCCAATCATCATTTTTTTCATTTCATTCTTCTATTTTTATCCTATTTCTTGTCTGTTACTCCACATCTTTTTGCCATTATCATAATTTAGTTATCATAGAATTCTTCTTTCCAACTTTCTGGACTAGCAAAACTTAAAAATGATACTTAAAATTTCTGTTTATGGCCCCAAACTTTTAATCAGGTAGTAATTCTGATTATAAATATACTTCACAGGTATAGACTCTTTCCACCTAAAGAGAACCAAAGCTCCTCAAACATTAATTAATATTCATCAGAGTCAAGAAGTTGAAGTTAAGTTGTGATATTTTCAGTTAGATGACACTAAGGCTAGCTAGAATAAAATTCATCATGAAATTAAGACAGTGGGACTAAGTGTTTGGAAGCAGACATCCACAAATGTGCAAATTGTCAGGCCTTTCATTATGTTCAGTGAAGATTCAGTCAATGCAATTAATGCAGATAGAGAGCAACTAATCTCATCAGAGCATAAGCAACTAAGGTGGGATTTGTTTACTTAGATATTGCTGTCTTATGCCATTTTAAATGAGTACCCAGGGTGTGTGCATGAGACTTACACATCACAGGGTTACAAATGATCTCTGCCTCTCTGGAGCAGCAGCTGGTGACTGGGCAGGATGCAGATGCAGGACAGGATACCTTACAGCATCTGAAACATTTTTTGTATTTAACTGAATAGCTACTGAAGCTTTATTAATTTTGTTGCTTAATTCTTCATTTACTATGATATAACTTCCGATGCTAGCCTAGGTGACAGATAACTTCTGACACCTTCATGGAGAACAATAATTTTTGATATTGTCCTGACTATTCAGTCATTCCTTATAAACAAGTAATTTACGCTGAGTAGAGGCTTCCACGGCACACAGGGAAGTCGGATGAAATCAGCATGAGCAGATAGCTGCAGCAGATTTTAACTCGTGTGTCTCTACTTTTGAAGACTGGTATAACCACTAAGATATGAGCCGTACATTAATGACATGTCTGTTTATAATTTTTATGTAGATTGGTTTATCATTTAGCTGACTTTAGCTATTTTATCTAAACCTTGTACCACTTGTTCTGTTTTCATTTGAGACATTTCATCTTGTGAATTTTTCCTTCCAATTATGCTTAAGTATTTTATTTTCTCTCCTGCTCTTTTCCTCCAAGATATTTTTTTAATGTTGTTTACAATACTTCTGGTATCATTCCAGAGTCATTTTCTAGCTTCAGTGTAATTTTTCAAGATGCATATTAATGAATAAACTGAAGGAAGATTTGTTCATAAGTCTTCTCCTCCTCTGTGTTTTTAAATATTTTGAACTTTCTCCAATCTTACATTAGTCCTTCAGCAAGAGCCTCTTAAGCTCTAAGAGAGCCTTTGAAAGCAGCCTTACGTGGTTTAGGCAGAAAGAATGCTTGACCTATTCCATAATGGGAGCATGCTATTTGCAGATAAGGAAGCATGAGTTATAAATTTCCTGTCAGCAGCTCATGATGCATTTGAGAGTTATATATTCACATATTCTAGCCAAAAAAGTGCTTCCTTTGTAAAGTGGAGAAGGAAAATAAACAATTAAACAAGCATTTTGCTTCCTAGTAGTGCAACATTTGAATGGGGCTGCTACAGAACACCACAAAAGGGTAATCTGACATTTCCTGGTGATTCTCCCACTGTAAAAACATACTATATGTATTAATTGATTTATACAGCTTTAAAATGAGTCATTAATAAGATAATTTATAGGTAGAAATCAGATTTCTTTTGCAAGTAAGAATGAATATGATAGGGGATGATCTTTGGGGAGAAAGTGCTAGAAGATACATGTCATTATTAATGACAATACTTCAGTTTATAAGTATACTAAAATATCAAACCATAGAAATGGCTTTTATGGGTCTTTTAAAAACCTGCACTTCTCACTCCTTCCATCTATTTATCCAAATAGGTCACTTGAAAGGCAAACTCCACTATTCCAAGGAAGGTGTCACAGAAAATTTCATTTATTCCTTTCTTGATTCCTGTAAATGTATTTCAGCAGCATGTAGAAAAGAAACATCCAGATTTCTCTGTGTTATAGAAAAGCTTTGTTTGTAAAGTAGACATTTAGGTGTATTCTGAGAAGTGCTACCAATTCCAGTTCTATTCACATATGGTTTGAATGCCCTCGACAGGTGTGGTCCTTCAAGAAGAGCAGTATGACATTGCCACCTGTGAAATCCAGGCAATAAGGAATGTCAGACTGGATTTGCAGAAACAAGTGCTAAGGCCTAGGCTGCGGTAATGTCAGTTAAAAAAGGGCTCTATTTCACTACAAAGCTCTCCAAAAGTTCCAAGGACAAAGTTGTGTTTAGAAGTTGAGTTTAGAATTGTGTTAACACACTTAGTCCTTTTGCCTGGAGAAAATGGAAGAGCAGAATGTGAAAAGCAAATAACTGAGACCATTGATATATTTTCTCTTGAGCTACTGCAGCACTCAAAGTTGTACATTTGCTGTCTGCTTTACAAAAAAGGTAAATTGAAGAGACCAATTAATTTTTTTAATCACTTTTACTAACCAGGATAAAAGAGAGGCCTTAGCACAAGGCATTCATAGGGGCATATTCCAAGTGAGAAATAGGTTTAAAATACATAAAGAGTAGGAATAGGTTCATTTTATTCATTATTCTATTCCTGGAGTGGCCAGATAAAGATAAGTAAGTGATGATTTTCTAAGGCAAGTTGGCCACAGAACATGATGCAGATACTTAAATGACATCACTGTGAGTTCAGTAACCATTTTGTTGAACAATAATTATTGATTCTTCAGGACAAGGATGCAAAAGGTTTAGATTAATTGAAAACAATTTGCTTCAGTCTCTTTACATTTAAGTCAAAGGGGTAGGACAAGACAGCATTCCTGTTTTTCCCCTTCTTGTGTTAGAATATTTATTTATATAATTAATTTTTATAAAATTGCTTTTACCCTTTTTAAGCAGTAAAATGGATTTGGTTTTTTTATTTTATAAAACTCTGTCATAAATAAATATGTACCTATATGCAAAAAATATTAAATGTTTTTTGTTCTACCATAAAATATTATGGTGGTAATCTAAAGGATCCTATGAATTCTAATATTTCAGATATGATTTAAGATTTGAGCCAGTAAAAGTTATCTGTGAGATTATGAATCATCAATACCTGACATGGTATTTCTGTTCTTACAAGAAAATTATTAACTTTAAAATTGACAATGTTCTGTAAAACAAACAAAAAAACACCCAACCAACCAAACAAAAAAAAACATATTAAGAAGAGAAGAATATGTACTAAACAACCTATAGCTGAAGTGAATGAGGACTTTTTTCTGCCCGCATGGTTCTAAGTAATGTTATACAGATGTAATGAGCACAGGTTTACTAAAAGGACATACACATAACTATGAGTTCAGAAGAAAAGAAATGGGGTTTCCAGGAAGTTGGTACCATTTTCAGACTTGTTATATAGAACTTAATCCAAAATCCACTGAGTCAGTCAAGGCAGATCCTCACCTTTTTGACCCCACAGAAACTGGAAGATCTGGAAACCTAAATGCCACCTGGTATTTTGTGCTGAAAAAGCATGGCTCAACTGCATTGCAAGCTCTGCCTGAAGTAAGACTTGCTCAGCATTAGACTTTATGTTCTGCCAAAGCAGGCCATAGGTATCTGTGGCCTCCTATGAGCATTCAGGAGAGTAGAATGCCCCCAGCAAGCAGCGTAGTGAAGGTCAAACACTCTCTGCAGACAGCACTGCAGAAAATCCTGAATGCCTCTCTGACATTCAGGGGCTTAGCTTCAGCCGTGAATGTCACGAAAGAAACGACATGCAACACTCTGGCTGGAACATGTCTCCTGCATCAATTCATCTTAAAATGCTTCTGGGAATTAGGTAGAGTTTGACATAATTTATACAGAATCATTTATGACTTCCACAGAATATTTTACAAAAGAAATATTATCACAAAGCATTTCCTTAATAAGAAGTAGGTTGATTTTAATAATCCACTTTCCTTAGTTAAAAATAAATACATGAAGCCTTTGCCGTAGTGTGTAAATCATGATGGCTTCTGATTTGTTAAACCTAGCTGGCCACACTGCAAAGAGCAAGGATGCAAAATCCAAATAGATGTGGTTACATGGGGAATGCATGTTATTCATTTTCTAGAACCCTTGTCTAGATATTAGCCTGTGTTAATAAAGAAAATGAACCACAAGCCATTCTTTGGTCCTGCTGCCATCTGCCTTGGCACACCTTATTTCTGTACAGACAAATTTTCTTTTGTCCCAAACAGTAGTAACTGCATCCAGATTGCTTGTGAGGAGGAGTCCCTGGCCCGGGATAGCATCAAACTGTGCCTGGGCACAGTCTCTGAGAGTGGTGCCTGATTAGTCCAAAATTATTTCAGGGGTCATGCTAAGAATTTAACAGTATGAATGACCACATGTCAGCGTGAAAGTCTGTGCACTGACCCTGTTTAGTTTGCCAGAACATATATATTCCATACTGTTTAGTAGTTGTCAGTGGAGCTATATATGTTTGTGTCAGGAATACTGGAAACAGAGAACATGATGGTACTGAAATCAAGAATAATGAATGGAATTGGCTTATGGTGAAACAGGAGCTGTGCAAAATTTGCAACCTTAGAGGAGGACAAATTTTCTCCTTCATTAGCCTTCATGTTAAATAGCCAGAAGATCCTTCTCATGTCTGTGTGTGAAATTCCTTTTAATATATTAGCTATTCGATCCTGTCTGGCACCGTTTCTTTTAACCTTAGCAGCCTGACATCACATTTATCCTGCATGTGGGTGAATAAAAAGAATGTTTTGATACATTGAAGCCCTCTATTATACGTTTGTTCCACTGTTGGCAAAAAAAGGGAAAAGGTACACAAAATAAGTATACATGAAATATGATTCTTTATGAAACCACTTCAATATGATCAGCCTCCAACAAGCTCTGAGCTCATTGAGCATTATATATGATGTTACACAATGGATGGCACTTCAGGTTATTAGTGCACAGTTGACAGCCAAACCAGTGACATACAATATAAGTTTTCCAGTCCTACAGAACAGAAAAATGCTCTCACCCTATGGTGTATGAAGCACTAAGATGTATGAACATCTATCTAGGTGGATAGAGGGCATATTTAAAGAGGGGCAAAACCATCTTTGATGCAGTTGTCTACAGGAAATACATGTGCAAAATACAAATATATCTCTTATTATTCAATAAATCCTTTGTTGCTTTAGAGTATTTACTTGGTAAGTTTCACTGTGTAATATATATGTAATACTTATTGGGCAAAGGAAACAAGTCCAAAAGTCAAAATCTTTAATCTTCAGAAAGAATGCATAACTGTCAAAAGCATAGAGAACTTCAGTTTTATTAATGTTAGCACTAATAATATTAAATTACAAAAATAAAGACGTGCTAGGGCAATACTGCACAGAACTATTACATTCTTTTTCCTTTAATTTGCTTTAACTCTTTAATGCTGTAAAGAAAAGAGTAAAGCCTTTTCAGAACTGTTCAACTGCTCACACAAGGGAAATTTGCAAAATACTTGCAAGTGAAATTTTGAGAGAAATATTTTTAGTTCCTAATCAACTTTGCAAACATGACTTTTTTGGTTGGTTGGTCAGGTTCTTTATGGTACAATAAATGTAAAAAAGAAAGAAACAAAACCCAAAGAATCCCACAACCCAAATACAAAAGCACTGTAAATAACATATTTTGAAATGCATTGAACAATAAATCTGCTGACGGTCTCTGTTCACACTCGACTGTGTTTTTTCTGTTATGCGTAAACTCAGTTAATGCTACTTGTGTATATCTGCTCTCTCAGAGAGCAACAAATTTACAGTTTCTCTTTCAATCTTAATAATATGAGCACAGTGTGTGACAGTCAGACTCCCCAAGACATAAAGATCCTTGCCAAATATTCCAGTTTGCTCTGCAAAATAATCTGAGTCTTAACGTTTCAGCCTGTATATAATAGTTGGCTGGATCTCCTCAGATGTTGATATACTGGAAATCTGAGACTGCTCTCAGAATGGCACAGGCTGTTAACACATCCCTTCTTACTGTTTCTGCAATGTTTTACTCTACACAACAACATCTGTTTTGCTCGAAGCTCAACCAAGGTGAGAAAATCTACATCTTTGCCCCTATTGCTATTTCATCATAACAAAAACAGAATCCCAGCTGCCTGAAGGCTTTACTAGCAGCATTGCAGCTAGAAATGACAAAGGATTATGACCCAATGCTTTGTCTTACTCCGTGAACATATCAGAGTGGATCAAACTACCTTAATCAATAACACATTGGAGAATATTATTTCAAAATATTTCAGTCATACCTGAATTTGACATACAGGATTATCCCATAATATTGTCTTCAACCCTTATAACTAAAAGTTTTACCCTCTTTCCATAAGGTTGACTCAGTTTTAAGCAAGATGTGGATAACTGTCCTCCATTTCCTTATAACAATTACATTCAATGTTGTTTTTGAAACTGCTGAATATACCTAGTCACTATCACACCCTGTTTCTGCATATGTCTGGACTCCTGTTTCACCCTGATATCTGGAAGTAAACAAACAGCTGAAATCCATTATTTGCATCCTTGTTTTTCTATCTTTCTTTGGGAGATAAAACAAAACAAACTTAAGGACTGTGAAAACTTTTTTCCACTAAGATATCTGTTAAACTGCAGTCGAACTTACTATTTTATTTGAATTATTTATTACAATATTTTTGTCTTATGGAAATAATTTAATACTGACTTAGTTATGCAATATGGATTTAGAGCAGCTTTTAATTTAAAAAAAATTGAATTCCAGTGGTTTGAAGTTGTTCATCTCAGTCATTCATATCCAGAGTAGAGGTGTCACTAATGTGTCTAAACACACCATCAGATTCCACAGTTTCACCTGTGCACCCAGTGCAAAAGTGGCTCTCAGAAACATGACAGTAGTAATGAAACTCCTGAACTTCACAGCAGCTGCACACCTTCATTGTATGTAGCAGTTAAAATTTTGTGTTTACCAGTTCTCTTCCTGTTGCATATGTTTCTTCCACTCCTTCTTCTTCAGTGATTGCTCTCCTTGGAAAAAAACTCTGATTTCCAAGCCAGAAACTAACAGCACTATGGTGTTCTAGCTGCCAGTGTGCAATGCAATGGCTATCTGAGCATCTCCTCAGATGGGCCATTCTAACAGGTGTTGATGTTGATCCTGCTTCATTCAACAACTTCTTGTTTCCCTGGAAGAAACTTACATCTGCTTGGGCAAATTCTGTCATCACTGCCATTTCATTTGCAAATGCCATCTGTCCTGGAACTCCCTCAGGAAGCAATCTTTCTTATCTGACTCACAAGAGACATCCACATCATTTGCGCTTTTCAAGCAATACTTTATTGAAGTGCTGTATGTCATGCAAAAGAGTCACCTCAATGCCACAAATTAACAGATACCATTGTTACGAACTTCACCATTTCTTGTTTGCAATTCTGCACATTATATTTTCTGCTTATATTAAATATCTTTTCAGGGTAGACTTAAAAAACTATAGAGCTTTCATACAAAATTTATCCATTCTTCTGCCCCTGTAAAGACTCTTTCAGAACCCTGAGCCAGATTCTAGCAGAGGGTGGTAGATTTTCTTCTCTGTGTTTTTAGCAACCCAGGTAAAGCCTTAAGAGGTAAGTTTTGCAGTGTATCCATACAATAAAATAGGTAAGTTGCTAATTGTCTTGTAGCTGATATGTACAAGGACAGCTGGAGCGTTTATTGTTTTCTCAACCCCATTTTTGGTCAAAAAAGAGAAGAACTTAGTCAAAAACTGATAATATCTCATGTTCATTTAACTTAGAGGAAAAGCTCCTCTGTCGTCTTCAAGAAAGTGACACTAACTGTGACAGTGGTGCCCACACATGATATCAGAACTTGGCTGTCTTCTAGGCCTATATCTCAAAGACAGCATAAACAGATATCATACAAACAAAACTGAATTGTAAGTATGTCGTTGGGAGTACTGTGCTGATCGCTGCAGTTCCTTGCTGCTTTGTAGACATTTTCATAGCTCTCAAGCAGAAACAGGAAAAAGTACTTTCAGACTCACTTTAACACGGTGTCAGACAAGATTAAGATAGATTTAGTTTAACCTGGGATTCTTTAGCTAGCATAGAGTCAGAAATGAGATGACAAACAATGTACAACTAAACAAAGACAACTGAAATAATGCCTTTATTTACACTCTGTCAGACTAACCTGTGATAATACTTGCAAATGCAAAAAATAATTTTCCAGTCTCTGTATAAAATTACTGCTGAACATCTTCTGGAATGTACAGGAGCTGCTTTTTTATTTTCAAATACTGCCTAATACTAGTGTCCACAAGAGCACAGGCCTAAATGCCAGTCTTATGGCTGATGAGAAAAACTAGAACAATTCTGTTCTGCTGTTCATAAGTAACATTGATTAGTCCACCTTTTTGCTTTTAAACAGTCAGGATTTTCTGTCCAGGACTGTGGAGGAGGGAAAGACTGAAGGTACAGAGACAAACTTTTTTCAAAGGAGAAGAAGGCAAATTTTGAAAACCTCTAAAGCAAATGTAGGTATTTGGTTTAGCAGTAAGGCAAGGTCACGGATTACTTTGTAATGTGAAGATAGAAGATTTGTAAACTTATGTTTATGTAGTTTCTGTTCCTGTAATAATACCCGTTGTAAATAAAGTACTAAATTTCAACCCTAAAATTATACACCCAGAATGATTTAGCTGAATATATTAAAAATATACTTACATATACTGTACTATAAATATACTAGACAAAATAATAGAACATTGGCCTGAATCCTACAGTAATGGCAGTGGTCCCATGGGCTTGCTTGCAATGAATTAAGTTACAAAGGTGTATGCTTTCTAGGTTCAGTCTTGAGTACTGGAATAGGAATCTACACTTAGTTTAGCTCTATGTCAAATTACTAATCATCATCTATATACATAGGTTGAATTAAAAAAAAAGTAAGAAAAAGTGCAGTATTTGCTGTATTTAGTTCAAAATTTCAACTTTTGAGTGTATATATATAAAATGTTCCCCATCATCTACATGAGAAGACAAACCAGTGCAATTATAGATTAGGAAGAATCTGAATATTCTCTCTGTACCTCACAGAGGGAGACAGAGAATTCACCAATGACCCATGCTCAGACATCAAAAGTCAGTTAGAATTTTCAGCAGAAGAAGGAAATTCAAAAGACAGACAAATGCCCTCTACATCTTTGTAGTGACCAACATATCCATATTGACATGAGAAAGTTATACTTTATCAGCAGGAGTCAAATAATCTAAGACATTTTTACGTACTTTTTCTTACATTATTCACTACCTTTTATTTATTTATTATTTTTTATTCTAAAAGCATACAAATTTTAAAACCACACCTGTGACAGAGTTTTACAAAACTGAGCCCGGTACACCAAATTTATCTACGTAACATAACATTGTCTGATTAACTCAGAAGACTCCAAGTCTGCAGACTTTCAGATAGAGTTGAGATTAAAACAAAAAATGGAGCATGCAGTAAATAAACAATAAATAAAACAACGAGTAATAATTTCAGAAGAGAACTGGACTTTAGGGTACTGTAATTTCTTGCTGCATTTTTCTTCATTGTTTTAATGCAAGATGAGTATTTACTTGACAGCACACAGTATAGTCAAATAGAACTCATAATTCTTCCATTTGATAGTATTTGAGAAAAGGGTTTTGTTTAAATTAAAAATGTTCTATTTGTGTAAGCACAGTAGCAATATTTATTCAGCAGTTTTTTGAATCTTGTATAATCTCAGTTATAGAGGAAAATCTTGATTCTATATCAATTAGTAATATACATGTCTTTTCATAAGAAATTTTAAAAGTGTTTTTCCATATTTCCTTTGATTTTCAGCCTTGATCAATTTTCATTTGAAAAGGTGAAGTCCCACGAGTCTCAAAACCAACACTAATTAAATATTCAAGCATTCATTCAACCAAAAAGATTTATCAAGGAATGCTAATGATGAGAACATCTTTTTTTTCTGAATATATTGATTGTTCTAATTGCAAACTTAGAAAGTAAATAGAATCACACTGTATTTTGTTTAGTTGATTTTTATTTCTCTGTTTCTTTCCTTTTCTCTTTTGTGAACAGTGACCATATATTTTAAAAAATTCTACTGAGAAATAAGTTAAGATTAGGATCTTCAATATAATTAGAAATTAGGCATCATATTGAGCAAACTACAGCCAAATATAATTTAGAAATATGTACTCTTTTGATAATATCAAACTTTGGTTATTTTGAATCTTCACCATGTAGCAGTATTTAGCTCTGTTTTCTAATACATCCTCATGTTATCACAGCTGTTAAGTTGGGAATCAAAGGCCAGTTTCTAAACTAGGTGGTCCACTGGGCTACTAGGCATAAAATATCATCATTACTGAAACCAGTGAGCAATACTAAAACAGTGTTGTATTCAAACACTTTTGGCATTCTGAGCTGGAGAACAAGTACATGTCTACAGATAGGTCTTCTCAGGGTGTGGACATAGGTACAAATTAGCCAGGGACCCAAAATCATACCTGGAATAAAATGCATGAAATGCATCACTGCCACACTCCTATAAGCATTTGAATGAAAACAGAAAGGCTTGTAGGTTGTTTTTAGTTATTTGCTTTTTTTAAAATATTTGCTAAGTTGTACATGTGAAATCTTAGCACAAAGTAAACAAAGATGTTCTTTTGCATGTTTATTTTTCAAAGTTCTTTAAATGACTATATCTTGATCAGCAACTCATTTTTAACAATCATTTATTTGTCACAGTTATGTAAATCTTTAGGCAATACTTACTTTTGTAAGTTAATTTTTATTCTTTTCCATCTATACATGAAAGACAAAGTAGCCTTTATTGTTAGAAGGAACTCCAGTTGTGATCTTTAAGTGAAGCAAATTCCTATGCATAGTCAAGTGAATATTTTCTTGGAATACACCCCAGAAATAATAAATGAGTTATTCAGAAAAAAATATCCTGAACACCAAAGAATGTGTGGCTGTCCAAGGACTGCTTAGTAATTTTCCTCATTTTGTCTCTTCTGAAAGCTTTCTCTGTCCCTCATATGGGATAAAGTTACACTCCATGAGATAAAAAAACTTCTACATATTTATACAGCATTTTTCTTTTTTTTATGTCATGGAAACAAATAGCCAAACCATGTCTGCTTTCTGTGGGAATATTTTAGAGATGCAGAACTGCAGGGAATCCCCTTCTATCCTGAAGTTCCTCCCTGCAGAAAAATAGGACTGGATTGCTGTGCTCCCAGAGGTCAAAGGCAGAGGACGACGGATGCTGCTGGCAGTGAGGCAGGAATGGAAAAGGGCATGGCACTAAGCAGGGTGTAGCATTCCCAGGAACCAGCTCTCAGTTGTGGAGCTGTAGCTGAGAAAGCTTGTCTGTGCATATTGTACAGACAAAGTCATCAGCATTGCCCCGCGTTCAGCGTGCAGTGCCCTTTGAAACTTTAGTAAGAGTGCTGAGCTGCTACATCCTTGAAGTCCTGTAGAAAATTTTGGTCCAGCTTGCCACTGAGCTGGTGTAGCCACACACACACATCTTCCAGCACACCTCTAGCTCTGCTGAAGCATCACCTACATCGTGGCTTTTTGCATGCGTGTCTGTGTACTCACAGGTGCGTGTATGCAGACCTGTCCGGCCTTTAATGTTTTCCTCTGTCAGTGGTGCGCCTGCCTGTATACACACCTACAGTAACAAGATGCCAAAATAGTGAATTATCATTACAGTGAACCTTTTTCTATTCAACATTCCTATGAGAGAATACAATAATGAAGCAAGAGTGATATTTTACTTCTATTTTGAAACAATTACCCAATCAAAACTTGCAATCAAGGAGATTTTACAGTACTTATACTCCTCCTACTACAGTGTGTTAAGAAAGAAGTTCAGATCATATTCCAAGAGGAAGAAAAAGGTCATCAATTTCACTGCTCCAGGGTTTTGTCACTGGTTTTAAAATGCACAGTTAAACTGAACAGGATTTATTATTTTGTTATGATAAATTTACTGTAATTTCTTTCACTGTATGTTGAATTTTTTGTTGTATTTTATGTAAATGCTCTTTTACTGATTACCTCAAACATGCATAACTTGCCTTTCATGCATACCTCAATAATCTTGGAATTCAGAGCTCCTTGTTTTCATGTTAGTTCACAGGATTTGCTTCTCTCTCTCCTCATTTATGTTGCTCTAGATCTATAATTTAACCATAGGGAAAAATATCGTTAATACAAAATTGATCATGCAATATTTTCAGCAACACCTCATTCTAATTTTACTTTAATATGTTTAGTGCAATTTCAAGCAGAAAAAATAATGAGAACAGACTGTCTCAAAGACAGATTTTTCTGAAGACACGTGTTTCCTATGTCCAAGATGGGAATATTTTAAAAATGTAATTTTGGATATATGGTTATATTATTTATACTGTTTATATCATTTATACTTCTTACATTTATAGTTATATTTCTATTTAGGACAGACCACCTTCACTTACACTATTATCTCAGTCAATTGCAAGCTGATTGAAGCAATGAATCAAAATAAACATGGGTATGCTGTACTGCAATTTGAAAATTGAAATCATATTGTATAGAAAATGGCCTAAACTTTTCAATTTTATTCCTTTATTTATTCAATACTTCAAAGAAAGATATTTTAAAATATAGTGTCCTACTTTTTACATGCAGTTTTCAAGTGCATTGTTGATCTAAAAATTTTTAATGTACGCTTCTATATTTATTGCACATGTTGTATTTGCAAGAGAAACGGCATGTTTTTCCTTGATATGTAATTTTCCCCTAGAGGTTTTCCTGTATTCTTGCACTTTTCCTTTTGTGTAGGAGGTCTTAAATGATAACACAAATAACTAACATATTTTGTTGTCATTTCTTCCCTCCTTTTTTCTAAAGTACACTATCTTCCTTGAGCAGAAGGAACAGAATGAATTTTGAATTCTCTTTATGTTCTTCAGAATGCTTTTGCATAGTACTTAAAATTTTGCCCTGAATGCATGAGGTGGAAGGCAACAGCAATCTTCTTTCAAGCAAAATGTTGTGATTTGTCCCTTACCAATCCATGAGGATCTCAAGCAATTTAATCTAAATAGACTCTGCTATTTTCACACATGAGTGGGTAACAATTGCCTCTGAGGTGCAAATGTGATGAACCATTGACCGTGTCATTCAAAAAGAAAAGAAGCCACAAAAGCCATAATATATGCAGCAAACATAAGGCTAAATTGCTATCTTCAGATAATAAGTTATTGAACTTTTTTTAATGTAAACTTTACATACACTATGATCTTTTCTGTAAACTGGAGAGGCAAAAAGACACAGAGGTAATTATTGAAAACCAATTGCAGTGAAATGCAGAACAAAAGCCATTCCTTTTTATGATGATAATTAAAAAACACCCTAGGCTTAGTAGGATAAAATGATTTCAAGCCTCTTTACATTGTTTTGATTAGGAGATTGAAAATGTGATGTCTTAATAAAGAGAAATGTACAGTTCTAAAAACACAGCTAATTTTCTGCAATATATTAAATACAGGTATTTTGGTTTTTTGTCCTTCATATAAACTGCAGTCCTAAGGGCCAAGTCCTGGAATAACAGCTCCCATTTCCAGGGAATCTCAATAACTGCCCCAGTATGGCTTAGTTAACATTCAACCCAGTAAGCCATATCATTTACTCTCTGCCATGATGATCTTCCTTCTGTGGCACAGAGAACAATAGCTACACCTCTCCCCCTCTTCTACTCTTCTCCCACTTCTGCTGAGGTTCGTGATGTACCTTTGGTGCTCAGAAACATTAATCAAAAAACTAGTATTTAGGAGAACAAAGTGACACTTCTGTGACTGATTTCTGTGTGCAATCTTAGGCAAAACATCTGAGAGAAAAAAAAATTGTGAAACCCCTGAGTCAAGTGTTGGGTGAAAGTGTTTCTTCTGTTCCTTAAAATAATGGAACATTTCAGGTCACTGACATCAAGAATTATTTTCAGACAATGATGGCCTAAGTTCCATCCACATTGTCTCCTACTTCCCTTTTTCCATCTTAGCTATAGCTATTTGCTCAGAAAGAAAACAGCAAATCTTATGGAGGTAACTTACTATATCTAACCATTATGATTCAATGTATATAATTGCCTCAACATGAAACATTTCTACATTTATAATTGCTTTGAAAGTTTATCTGGCAACCGTGGATTTGCAACTGGTGATGTACAGACATGAGGGGAGATCAGGTTGGAAATACTTCTGAAGTCAGAAAACTATATACCTTTTGTTTCTGATGTTTTGTTTTGGTTCTTGTCTTTCTGTTTGGAATTGGGTTGCCTACAGCAATCATTTAGAAATCTGGCTACAGAGGTTTTTCTTCCTATAGACTGTCCTTAGGGGATTTCTGAACCTGATCCCATTTCATCCCCGCTTAAAAGCTACTTGTATGTGAGATGTGGAACACCAGTGTCATACAGGACCGTTCTGCACAGATGCCAGCTGTTGATAACAGCACACTACAAAGCTTTCAGTAGTCACAGTCAAAATAAGGGAGGGGGCAGGTCTGCAAGAGACAGAGACTTCTGCTTATTCATACACTAGAAGCTCATTTTTTAATCTTTTTTGTCTCTTTTCTAATAATTTTGTCATTAAGAAATAACACCATTTCTTCAATTGCAACAGTTTTTCCTGTCAGAATGCAAAAGAGGCAATTTCCTCTTCCCATCAAACGCAAGGCATAACATGTAGTGGAAACATGTTTCAAGTGAAAAGGGGAGGACAGATGGCTAGGCAACATCTGTCATTCTTCCATGTGACAAGGGGCAAGGAACTTCAGAGTTAATGCTATTCAGGAGTACTCAGAGAGAAGGCATATCAATAAAAAATGTTTATTTATTAAAAATAAACCTTGCATAGAAATACATGGATTTCAGTGACTACATTTTTCTTGGGAAGTTTTCTTTAGATTTCGTTAAAAGTTTTGTCCAAAAATGGGAAATGGAGAAAGGAACTCTCCAATTACTATTTGCCTTATGGTCAGGAAACTCACTTGAGATAAAAAACCCCCGTATTCATGTCTATTATGACCCATAATATGCAGACCTGTAAACCTCATTATCCTTAAATTTAACTTTAAAATTTGAATGTCATGGTCTTACTATTAGTTATTCTGGCAATGAATGCACTTTTGAAAGGTCTCATCATAGTGCCACTTATGAAATGTTGTCAAATTATAAATATATAAATGAGAAAAATGTATGTTTTCCTGCTTGCCTATCTTTTTCATGACAAACTATGTTCATTGGGTTTTGCCCCAATTCTGAGTCATGAGATTTTCCCAGCATGTCTGTCATCTCATACTCAGTACCTGATCTTCCATTAAACAAACACAACCTGTAACCTTTATAGTTGCAAAGATAACCTTCAAACAATGAAGTGAATGCATTTGGTTTTATCAGCAATGTCTCATTTGGTCTGAAGCATGAAATGAATGCAAATTTATTTTCATTTATCACACTGTTGAATATTAATACTAATGCAATCCAATTTTTAGTGTCAAGAACTATTTCTACGCTGATCAAAGCCTTCAGGAGAAAAGATGAGAGATCCTGGTGTATGCTCTGTGAGTACTCTTTGACTCCACTGTCTTGGGAAGGTACAGATTAGGAGGGGAAAAAAATGGTGTTAGAGGCAATAGCCCCTCATATCTCTCTTAATAATGACTGAAGATCTAGTCCACTGACATTCATCTAATATTAGGAAGGTTCACAAACATCAGAATTCCAGATATTAAAATTTCATATCCAAGGACACAATAGCGGAAATCTGTTTCTTCCCTTTAGTGATATTATGAAATCTAGTGCAAATTCTTTCAGACACATTGTAATCTCAAAAAGAGGCACCTTAAGTTAATTATCCAAATATCTGAAACTTACTTCTTATCTGTCTTCCACGAAATTCTTGAGCAAAACTAGTGAGAGCCCTGGTTCTATTTCCACTACCAAGAAAAGGCAATAAAATCCACAATATTTAGGAAAAAAAAGAATTCACTGAGCCTTAAAGAAGTTACATTTGTCATCCATTCTGCCAAAATGTACTTAAATGTACTTAAAAACAATTAACTGCCAAAAGCAATTAAAATAAAAAGTGTGCCAGGAGACAGGTGTTCCTAGTGATGTTAAAACAAAATAAATAAATTAAAACCAATACAGATATAACTTCATGCTTTTTGGTTTTATGTTTGGGGGTTTTGTGGTTTCTTTTGTTTTGGGGTTTTTTACACACTATACTAGACTGTAGTTAGAAAAGACATTCTACATATTTTACATAAGAAAGTTTCAACACTTTGAAAAGACAACATTCGTATCAGCCAATTTTAATAAGTTTATGCCTGACATGATTTACTGACAGTTCATGATTGGAAAAAAAATCATTTTCTAGAGTAGAAAAAAATCGCAACCAAACCCAACAAGTTTTTCTTAAGAATATAACAAAAATTTGTTTCTTTCTAACATACTAATAAATTGTACACCTCTTAAATGTGTGAGGGGCTTGAGGGGAGTGTGGTTGTTTGCATGGGTTTTTTTGTATGTGATGAAACCCAAGAGAAAGGAAACATTACTTCAAGTAAAATTGTTGTTTAATCTGAAGCTATGCCAAAATAGATTGCAGTGGAAATTTTCTAAAATGAGCTTTCATTTCCCTCATTCTATAAAAATCACCGCTTTCTGTGATATGAAATTACCTTTGCCTGCACTGTGGCATAAATGGTGTGGTTCACCTGAGACCATAGAAGAAATCTGAAGCAGAGAAATTCACTAGCATTCCATTCTGATTTAAGCAGTAGTCACTGAATTATCCCATCTTTTCCCTAAGTAGGTGCTAGCTAAATATTTTCCAGCAGTTGCACAAATAAATAAATCAGTCAGAAAAATAATCAATATATAAAAATATAAACAATTTTTATTCACTGAATTTGGGATAACTCCATTTGTTTGCATGAAAATTTCAACTCTTTAAAATCAAAGTTGCTCTACAGACCTGAATAAGACATAAAGCATTTATGATTAATGTTCCCAGGTAAGGATCTTATCTTTTTTATCATTCAAGTATTAGTCCTGTCAGCAATGAATCCCTCAACTCTGTGTTTTAATGCTATCCTCAATTGAAAAAAGTTATTATGGGCCTATTTCTTGAATTTTATGCAACCATGCTAATTTATTTCAAGGTAGAATCTGGCCTAATGCTTCCTGTGACAGGAAATCAGGTTTCAGAGGCTTGTCTCCAGAACTATTCCAGCTGGCCTTTTCAGATCAGATTTCAAGGCTAGAAGGTCCAAATCCTTGTTGAACTGAAAAAAAATAAGAGAAGAAATTTGGAAGGACAAGCCATTAAAAAAAACCCATAAGATTTGGAATTTTCTATTAACTCTATTTTTAATTAAGTAAAAAAAAAAACCAGGAAAACCAAAATAAAATAAATAAACTATCCATTCACTAGATGTATGTAAGCAAGAGTTTAAAGACATTTTTTACTGAGAAATTTTTTCAATATATTCACAATGTGTGGAGTTTTCCAATAAACTTTCTTCCTTAGACAAAAAAAAAGTATGTGGAGGATTTCTTTCCTTCTGTGAGCAAAGTAAGTCTTATGAATGATCACCACATTTTCTATGATCTTTGCTGAAACATTTGCATCTAATTTCTGATAAATAAGCTGAATAATTATTTTTACATGTATTTTTATTTAAAAAGTTAAAAAAAAACCCCAAAACTGAAATTACTATAATAACCACCATTCCTGTCCACAAGGAGAAATATTAGAGCTGTTACCCTCTAAGCATTCTCTCCAAAATACTTGGCAGTAGTTCTAAGAATCTGGCTTATAATTACTGAAAAATACTGTCAGGACACAGGAAAGAAAAAAACCAACAAAACACAAACTTAAAAATCAACAACAAAAGAATCACAAATAAACAAACAAAAATAAACATAAACAAACACAAAAAACCCACACCAAAATTTGGCTACTCCACAAGAAAAAAAATGAATCAGGAGCAGAGTGGACATGGACAGAATGCCCAGGTGAGGCTGATGAGGGTGACTAAGGCCTGTTGTTCTCCTCTGGGAACACAGAGCACTTATACTTTGCTTCGTCATTTCTAGGAATGATCCTCAGGTGTTCAGCCCTGATAATCAATTAGGTGGTGAAGCTTTCCCTGGGTGAGTTTAAACTCCAGCATTTGCTTTTCTTGGGACACTGGCTGCTCCTGTTTCCTGACTGTGGGGGAGGGCTGCAAAGGGCTTTGGCTGATGTGGCTTTAGGAGAAAGATGTGAAAAATGGGATGGACCTTCAAGGACTGTAGAAACTGTAGCAGGGAAGTAATTGGGTACATGAGCTCTATTTCATAAGCATCTGAACCCTAACTGAGGTCAATTTTACCTGCTTAATGTGAAAAAGGATGTACTTGCCTCTGTGTAGCGTAGGACATTTTCTTGTTAAGTGGCCCTGCTATAGATAGCCTTTCTTACGCATCAGTGCGTAGCATTTACTTTTATATTTTTTTATCATTGTGGGTGAAGCAGTGATTTTAATTAACTCAAATGAGAATTTAGGGGATAACTTCAGTGGGGCAGGAATTCTACCCATAATTCTCTGTTAAGTTGTCCCTAAGAGAAAGAACCTTCCACACCACACCTGTCATTCCGCATTTCCCTTGGACAAAGCAGAAGTGTTAATGCAAAATAATTCCAATTAATAATTTCAATAATTTGCCAGAAACACAAGATTCACAATGTCAGATCTTGCAAATCCTCTGTCCCCAGTACCAGAAATGGCACTGCAGACACAGAAATCACAGACTACAGCTTAAAATAGGTGGATTTTCACCTAGGAACATTTCTCTAGGTTCTTTTACTACTTTCATGGATATGTGAATATTAGTGAAAATCTGTTCTTGCAAAACAATCTGTAAGCAACCTACTTGTAACAATGACAGATTTAAGGACATTTCTCATATGATTACTGATTCGCTTTCATCTATAATATAATTCAAAAAGTTGATGTTAGCAATAATGTTTGTTTAATAAATATCTACTATAAATATAACTGGTTTGTTTTAATTTTTCCTTCTTTATCTGTTGGTAGCGTCTTATCACTGATATGGTTAGTCAGAGCTTTATCACGGAGGTGCTTTATTCTTTTTCGTTGTAAAGATAAAGAGTATATAAAATAATGCAGCTCCAGGTTTTGACTGGTATCTCTTGAGCACTACCTAAAGAATAATAATAATAATTAACTGATATACAAAATCATATCACAGAAAAGACAATTGGTAAACAAGAAGTCACATTTGTCAGAAATTTGCATTTAAAAAATTGAACCCCCTTCCCCATTTTTATATTATAATTTATGGATGGTTTTACTTGATCAAACCAAACTTGTCTCCAGTCAAGGCTGGAACAGCATTCCTATGAATGAGTTGGAGTTGTACAGCTGGGAGAAGAGAAGGCTCCATGGAGACTTTATAGCACCTTTCCAGTACTTATAGTGGTCCTACAAGGAAGCTGGAGGGGGATTTTTTACAAGGCATGTAGTCATAGGACAAGGGAGAATGGTTTTAAACTGAAATAGGGTAGCTTTAGATAAGGAAAAAATTCTTCTCTGTGAAAATGCTGAGGCACTAGAATAGGTTACCTGGAGAAGTTGTGGGTGCCTCAGTCCTGGAAATGTTGAAGGACAGGCTGGATGTGTCTTTGAGAAATCTAGTCTAGTGGCAGGTGTTTCTGCCCATGGCAGGAGGATTGGAACTTGATGGTCTTGAAGGTCTCTTCCAACATAAAGATATTTTATGATTCTATGTGAAAAAATAGTGTAAGAACAATTCAAACAGATATTGTACTTCCAGAACAGAAGAGAAACACTAAGTGAATTCTTACTCCTGCAGCAGAGGTATGCTAATATACACTGCAGGTCCTGAACCCCCAGATGTCAGGATCTAGTGCTGTGACTGTTTTTATAGCCTATGTGTACATGTGTATTTTCCCCCTGCATAAAGACCAGAAGGTGGAGTAAAGAACGTGCTCCTGTCTGTCCCTACAGACCACAGGGCTCTGTCTTGATGCCAGAGAACAAAAGCACACCCTTATACTCCAATTTGGATGTAGTACTGGCATCATGTAAGCAGGAAATCTAATATCTTTACCATGAACAAATACTTATTGTGAGATATCTGCACAGTGAAACTTTGTTTGAACTCACCAGTTTGTTTTACATTTTCTCTTGACAAACAGCTCTTCAGGCAGGAGGAGAAAAAAACCCCCAAACTGACTAACTCATTTCTGCTTTTCTAAAACTCTTTCTTATGAGGTGTATTTGCACTTCGACATCAAATATAGAGGACTAAACAACTTACTAATGCTCCTTGAGGAGGCTTTGAAGGAATGTTGTTTTGATGTATTCATCCCGTCTTTCTGGAAACACCATAAGGGTAACAATATTACATGTTAAAGTCAAAAATATTTCATCTTTTCAAAATCTTGAGAGGTGTTGAATAAAATGAAGGTGGAGTGGGTTTTTAGTCAGTAAAGTAAGTTTGATACGTTTTACACACCCACCTAGCTACATTAGAAAGCAGACTCTTAGTTTCCAGAGCAGAACTGAATGTGAAAACAAGACAGTAAAGTGACACATTTTTGGACCAGATTTGAGGTGTCTCAGTGGTATCCAGACCAACTTTCCAATGCAGAAAGGGAAACTGTTGGATTTGTAGACTTATTTTGGATACTGGACAGTGAATGAAATCTGGCAATGCAGGTCAGTCTTAATGAACTCAGCCATGTATTTGCAGCAACGTTATCAACATGTGCAAAATATTGTTTCCATTATAGCTCTGCTGCACAAAATATGGCATAATAGGACTGTGCACAATCTGGTTATTTAGCTCTCAAACTTTTGGTGCTGATGTTAGGAAGTTGACCTGTCCCTTTACCTTCAGAGATCAAGTGAAAGAAACAAGCTCCTCCAGAAGTGGAGAGCTGACTTCATCTCTAACTGTCCTCTGCAGGAATTAATTCAATTTTAGGCAAAAACAAGGAAATCAGCCTCATAACTTAGGCACCAAGGTGCCTAAACCGCCCAAATACCATCTTTCATCTTAACCTTTTCCCATAAAGGCACAATTTCTCATTAATACTATGCTGTTTTCTGTCAGTGCTGTTTGAGCAATCTACCAAAAATCTGTTCTAGAACCAATTGTTTAACAGAAATGTTAAGGTATAAAGATAGTAAATAGTTACGTTTATACTGGGCCCAGCATAACGACTCGTACTTGCTGAAAGAAACTTAGTAGGTGTTATCACTATAGAAAATGATGATAATTAGGCATGGCTATTAAAATGTGCACTGATTAAAACAAAACAAATAACAAAAAAACCCAAAACCACTCTTTCCAAATCAATATTCTCAATTTTTCTTTTTTCAATAAAGCTCTTGGAATTGACTGCATTTTGCCACTCAAATGATAACAAAGGAAGAGACGCTAAGAGAAATCAAAAGGTTTGGTTTAATTATGGCACCTCTGATAAGATGATCAGTAAAGAAGGGTCTTCTTAAATTTAATTTAGATACATTCCTTCTCATTCCCCTTGTTTGAATAGCTTCTCTGCCTAGGAAGCAGCAGTGTAACACTGCCACCCACTGCTCCTCTTCACACAGGTAAAGTCATGAGGGTAGCTAAATGTTCATGAGTAATCAAGTCCTTCCAGGTACATCCATGACATCTTTATTAACTTCTGAAAGCTCCTCAGGGTAAATCGGGCAGGTTTTATTTGTTTTGTTTTGAATCAGATGGAGTATGATCTTCACCTGCTGCAGCATACTGGCTTTGAGCATTACGGTATCTTGGTGTGTCGAGTTTTGCTTACCCACTTTCAGATGTCATCATCATCTCTACAGCTAAACACATTAGTGCTTTGCTGCAGAGAAACTCTTCCACTGAGTTATCTCCAAATAACAGGCAATCTTTCTGACGGGCACCCACCTTATCTTGCATATTTAGACAAGGAAAACTTCTGCTATAAAGGTATAGAGCATGACACAACAAGCAACATTTCAGTGAAAATGAAATACTTAGTGCTACAAACATTTCATTCTATCTTTCTGAATCACTGCATTTGCATATTTTACATTTATTTGAAGGAAATAAATACTTTTGCAATTCTTTTATCAAAATGACATTGCTTTCACTTTGCTGAAGCAGAAATCATTAAAATTCTACTCATACATGCTCATGAATGCTATTTGCTTTTAGTTATTTTTTAGTTGGGAGAAAGATTAGAACCACTTTAAACTCCAAACAAAATAATTTTATTTTTTTAAATTGCCATGTTTGCATGTGGTTTTAAATCATACATTCACTTCTGTTTAAAATTGTATTCAGATTTGGAGCTTATGGTCTCAAAAGCCAACTAGAAATCTTGCTGATTATATTTTTCCTCCAGTTTCCAAAACCCTTCAATCATCACTGGCATTCAAAGTACATGAGGCATAGGACATGAGGTGCTGCGGTGTCAAGATATTAGAAATTGCTGCAAGGTCTTCTCATTTGAGCCCACACCACCATGCCAGCTTCTAGACCTTTTGATATTTATAAATAATAAAGAGGAAAATTACTAGTTTTGCTCTCAAATACTCAGCAAATTACTAAGCACTGCTTTCACTCATGTAAAATTAATTCACAGGCTTGGTATCTGGCATTACTTTGCTATAAGAAATTGCATTGTATCTCACATGCATTGAATATAGGACTTAAGGAAAAAAAAAATCAATAAAAGAAATTAAATATAGCCAGCCTCCCTCAAACAATAAAAATCAATGCTATGTTATCAGGTACCTAGAGAAGCAGGTTTATTTTCAACATTAATCTGGATAGTAGTTTCATGGTAATTGATTTTTTTATACTTAAGCTGTCAAAAACTATAATAAGCAATGATTACTTGTTATTTTCCAAAATCCTAAAATAATTGATTCTATGGCGATTTTGGGTTGGGATTTTCTTTCCTTTCCCTGTCTTTCTCTGGCACTGAGTTAGTTTTGTCACTGAAACAGTTACTAGTTTTTCTTGTAGCGATGATAAAATTGAAAAATAAATATTCACTAGGCCTTAAATAGAACTACTTTATGAGTATAGTAAACTTCTTTTTGTCAGAAAATATAAGATAACCATATTTCATTATTTTGATTAGTAAACACTGTTGCAACTCTTATCTATGGCTGAACTAAATGTTGAATTAATCATTAACTATTATATTTTCATTAAAAGGAAAATGACTTATCCTTAAAAGAAAGGTAAAAGCTCATTCATTTGCATGAAAACTGAGCATATCTACTACATGTCTTGTAGTACAATATGGGAGTGGGAGAGAGGTATTTTCATTAATTTTTTCTGTGAGAATTCTGAAATACTGGGAGCCTGTAATAGAAGCTGAAATATGAATTTTGGGGTTTTTTTCCTTTTTTAATATATTTAAGGATTATGAATGAAAGACAGGACCATCTTGTAAATAACCTAATTGCATGCAATCTAGAAGTATAAAAGTTAAATACAAAATAGGATGCAAATTAGCAGCATGTTATTTCAAACTGAAGACACACCATCCCGTTTCAGTATTAACTTCAGCTTTCAGTAGGCCAGTGGAGGTTAAACAAAAAGAAAAAAAGTTTTCTGCACAAAATCACAAAATCTAAGGCTCCTTGGTAAATTTTCCTTGTTATTTTATACAAGCCTTATCCCATTATACCATGTGCTTAGAGGAAGAATATTATTTAGAGAGTAATGAACAAATAAAACAATCTTTAGAGTGTTTTGATTTATTCTGACAATATACATGTAAAATTCCTTCCAGTTCCCCAAGACAAATCAGAGCAGTAACAGTCGTACTTATTCCAGGCAATTTGTAACGACGTGAGAGGTTTATTAACACAAACTCGCTTTCCATAAATAGCAGTGGCAGCTGGAGCAGCAGCCAAGTTTGAGCTGGCAGAATTAACACAACAGAGAGGCACCCACCCACCCCTTCCAGAGCATCAGTGTTGGTAGCACTGCACACAGTATCTGATCACATTTATCGTGAGAGTGACATTGCTGTAGACAACCTAGAAGGTGATATGGCATTAATACTGATATGGAGCTCTGCCCCAGAACAAATAGGGACTGATATATAAATTCCTCAGTAGGCATTTTATTTTGCTTGTTATGATCTTTGGAATGCAGCACTACAAACTATTTTTTATTATTGAAGAGATAAAGCAGTTAGATGCAGAAGACAGATAAGACGTTTTTGACTCCATCTCTCTACTCAACTGTGAAAGCACTCTTCAGTACATTTAAATCATCTATTGTCCATTCTTGCTTTAAATGTCTCAAGCTTCGTAATTTTCAAGACCTGCCATGCAAAAATATTCCATATTCCAATATCAAACACTATTAAAATTATTCACTCCCACTTTTTCTTCAGACGTGAAGCTTAAATATTTCCTTTTCTTAAATTTCAAAAGTAATTATTCATCCTTTCCCTTTTGTACTGATTACAGACTTATGCTAATAGCAGCTTTTTTCCTGTTTCAGCTAACACAGAATTTCTATGATGATCTCTCTCATTTAGGTTTGTGAGTCAATTTGTATTTTTTAATACATTTGTGATCTCATCTATTTTAAACATTGTTACGTTTTAACCTTCCTCCTCATTGTTGCTAAGGTACAGTATTTCTTTTCCTACCACTAAATACAAAGTATTTTAAGCTTTTCTATTCCCTGATTCTTTTTGACATTTTTTTTTTAAATGGTCACAATAATTCATCACTATCCTACTGGCAAAAAAATGCCAAAAAGCTCAATCAACACTGCAAGCCAAAAATATGAGGGAGGTTATAAATCTTTGTAAATAATGCAGCCAAATGAACAATGTATGGTGCCACTGATGTATTAAAACATAACACTATTCCAGAGTTTAAGTATTCCTATAGTATTAAAAGATCATGGAATGTCCATTAAACATAAACTTCTTCATTTTTTGTTTTTGTTTTTTTTTTTTTTGATCCTCTCTGCTGTGCAGGGAATTATATTTTAATAGCATAAGCTAGAAATCATGGGATTTCTCTTTGAACAGATCACATTTTTTCTGTTGAGATTGGAATGTTTTGCTTTTGGCATTATGTCCTCTTGCTGTGCATTCTTCATGTTAGACACTGTTGCCATTATTGCACTATAAGTCAGATATTTGCCATGTAGAAAGAGCAGTAAGAACTTTTTTTTGGTGATGACTCACTATATTACACAATAAAATGCACTAGCAGTGCAGGTGATTATTGATTTCAATGACTTTACAATGAAAAGGAAGAATGAAATCAGAAAATGAGGAATCACTCCTTAGATGAAAGGCATAGACTGTCACAGGCAGACTTTCTCAGATACCACAGAAAATCTAAAAGGTCTAGCAGAAGGTTTCCATTTATTAGTCAACATCCATCAGCATCCTAAAATTCATCCTCTCAAAAGACAGACCTAAACAAAAAAAAAGCGCAAATAAAAAAACCCCCACCCAAAACAACACTTTAGGGGATTCCTCTACATTTTTCATATTTTCATACAGTTATTTGTCACCATGGTATCTTAGGACCACAACTGTCAGCAGAGAGCCTTTGTGACAGGCCCTTTATATCTGCTCACCATAAGAACCAGTCCTAGTTCTGAATAAAACTCAAAATGAATATGTGTCGCAATGCCACCTTCTAAAAGTAATGCACTAACCATGGGTAATATAAGCTGTAATGTTCACTTCATCCAAAGGATTAGAACATGGAAATAAAAGTGGTTCCTTTAAGGCCTAAGAGCAGTGAAACCTCCACAAAAATCCAACATCCTCTCATTTGGTTTGACCTCACACTTTCTTGAAAGAGTAGAAGCTTTTAATATGAACAGGTAGTACTTTCACGATAGAGGGAAATCACTTATCAAGTATACTAAACATTTTCTTTAAATACTTGCAAGCCTGAAAGGTTAAGCAACAAGGTTAAGTGTCTGGTTTTGTACTCTTTTTGTTCCTAGTGTGCTCTGAGGTTTTCCTTAATGATAGGATTAAATATGGTTTCCAGCTACAAACAGTTGCTTGTCATTCCCTGTAGGTTAGTCTCTATATTTTGTGCTTATCACAAACAAAGAGGAAATAACTTTCTCAGTCTTTGAGAGTCTCTTAAAATGCACACACACTTTGGGGAAATCATATTTTCTTGAAGGAAATGAGGCATGACCAATCACACAAAACGTGAGAAAATCCCTTGATAGGTGACCTTTGCCACGTGTAAAAGAGACTGTTCAGTGGCTGAGGTTTCATGGATTTCATGCATGAAAATCAGATTTTCTGGCCACCAGTGCTGTTCAGTAAATAAATAATCCATCATTGTGTCAAACAGTAGAAACACGAAGATACTGGCACTGCTAGCTCAATAGAGGTTTTTAGTTAGCAATTTATGCAAACCCTACGTTTTGTCCTCTGAAGCTGTACATGTCTTTCTTGCAGTGTTTAGTTTTCATTACTTGAACTTAGGTTATACATGTTTAGGATAGTTGTAAAGGAAGTCTGTGGTAGGGACTATATCACCAAATTGACTGTATATAACCAGATGCCCATATATAAAAAGGGATAACAAAGAATAACAAATAATACTATCATACAATGCACTTTGGGACTGCTCTTTGGAGCCTTTCACAGGGGAAGAAGTCCTTCTGCATTATATTACTTTAGAATAATGCTAGATACTTTTCTGAGGTATGTTAGAGCATGGAGAACAACATGCTCAACATAAAATCATTTAACTAGATTTAACCTCAGTGTGTGAAGTTAATTTGCATGAACTAGAAAAATATCATTTTCACATCCTAATTCATAATTCCTGATCAACCTTGTATTGATTAATCACAGATTTTTCTCATTTATATGTAGAAGATACTCTTCTACCTTGTAACTAGGCAAAATTGCATTTTTTCTTTTTCCTTTTTCCTTTTCTTTCTTTCTTTTCTCTTTTCTATTCAAATTCTCTTTTTCACAACAAAATAATGAGAAACTGGGTATTTAGCATAAAATGACTGAACAAATGAACTTTTGGAGTCAATAATAAGTTGTTGCATAGCTGTCTCTTTCCTTTGGCTGGAAATTATCTGCATTAGCTTTACTTTTGTTTATCTAAAAAATATTTAATCTCTTTATATATTTGGTCTCATATCTAGAATTCCAATTCTTTAGTTTATTGTGCACGATTTTAATTGACTCTCTTATAAAACCAAGAAATTTTAATTATAATAGGGCAAAATCCTGAACTCCTTAGAGCTTGGCATAGCAATAAACAGCTCATTTTTCCCATTTACCTTCTGGTTTCTCTGGACAAAGAGCTGTCACAATTTATTCAATCAACCACATAACTGATGCTCACTGCTGACATGAAATAAACAAATAAATAAATAAATTTAAAATGTTTAATTCTCCTCATGACATGACATTTTTCTTTTTCTGCTTGTGCACTTTTGTCTTGGGAACAAGACTTATTAATCCAGTTTAAAGGCTTATTTATCCAGTTTGCAGTTCCTTTCTGTCTATCAAATATTATTTCAGATAAGTTACACTTATTTTAATATGCTGAGGTTACTGTAATCACTCATTTTAATATGCCGCAACACAGACTCAGTTTGCCTTATCAAAAATAACAGATGTGATCTACAGTCCTATTAAAATGCATTACTAATATAAAGTCATGTAACTAAATGCAAAAAATAGGTGAAAACAATACTTCTGTTGTATTTTTCTTAGACAAATTAATTTTTTTTCAGAGTTACGAAATTTTCTGCAACTTTTTTAAAATTCACACTACTTTAGCACTTGAATATGTAAAGATTTATTAGGTTTCTTCTTAGACTGATTAGAAATTCGCTGTTGTCTCTAATTTATAGATCAAGTTAAATTATTTTGACAGAAGAAATGTTGGCTTATTTGTTTTCATAATCTTATATATCAAAATTTTAAAATGTCTGAACCATTCATATATTTTTTGTTACTGTTTTTCTTTTTTATTACTTATAATGAGAGGTTACATCAGGACAAATATTAGAATCAGTTTGTGCATTTGTGCATGTACACACACAAACAGTCCGTGTTTTATTGTGATTTGTTCATTCTGGTGTGATCAAGACAAAAGTTTTTTCTTATACAGTTGGTATATATGTTTGCAGAGAGAACAATAACTTAGACCAAGCATCTCCTTAATCTGACCTCTCCATGCCTACTTTCATCCAGTTCTGTCCTGTGACAGTTCTGGAGACTTTTACCCGTGCAGAAGTGAGTGAGAGGTTTCACAGAGATGACTCAGTATTCCCTAGGCATTTCTTCAGTTTTAAAGGAAATATCTCATATGCTTTTTCTTCCCTTTGTAATAAAATTCTGACTAGTATTTCATTATTATTTGATGGCTTGTTGAGGAAGCTGCTTGATTTTTATTGTCACTGAAAGTAGCAGTGGGTGTACCTTGTATGAATGTAAGCAGTGCAGTTTTTGTAATGAGAATAAAGAATACAAGCAAGTAAAATGAAACAAACAATGAGAACTTGCTCAACAGCAGAATCTTGACTTCAAAAGTCACTGCCATAGTGTCATGCTAATATAATATTATAAGGCAACACTTGAAAATTACTGTTCTGATATTTTCATCTGCTAGTGAGATTTTCAAGACTTTCTCCACAGGTATATGGATTCAATCACTTTTATTAATCAGGTAGCAGAAAGAACCCCCAACCTACTGTTAATTATAAAAGAGAAAAATATTATCAATTCTCACAAAGCAGTCATAGTTCCCCAAAATTCTGACTGTACATGAATACTGTTATTGATATATTTATTTACAGTTTGTGATATAAAAACATTCTTGAGTGATCCTATGAGTATAAACTGGGCATGGGATTCATTTGTCTTAAACTTGGATGTCTAAAAGTCTGGTTAATGATAGGTCAGTCATGCTAGACCATCTTTATAAACAGACTTTAAGGAAAAATGTTGTCTCATGTTGTAAACAGCTATTTTAGCATGAGGACAATTGCCTCCTGGGAATGCCATTTCTGTTGACTGGAAAGAAAACCCAAGTTGACTGTTTTAGATTCAGATGGTTAGTTTTAGATATATAGATTGTCTGAGATGGATCCTATCAGAATTTTAAAGGTCTGACTGATTTTAAAGGCTCATCTAAACATGTATGTGCAACTGAACTGACATTGCAATTTGAACCTTAGTTTTATTTTCCTGCTTAAAAATGTCTGCCTTCAGAACAGAGTCATCCTACATTGCTTCTATAATCCAAAGGAATACATACCTCCTAATAGAAGTAAATAATGCACTTTTTTATGTGGACCAACCCTTTCTTTGGAGATATCATTCTCACTAACAGCCATGAAAAAGAGCTAGAACAATTAAACATTTAGGCAGTTTACAATGCACGCTGAAATTGAGGGAAATTAATCCAGGCTCCATACACAGGAGCTGGGCTTTAGCCAAATATTAGGGTGAAGAGAAATCAGCTTTTTACATCCACTCCAGAGTCCCTTATTTACCTAGCAGTGTCAGCAAAGTTCCTGTCACCATTTCACTGGCTACAGCCTGGCATCTGCCTTGTCCCAATAGTTATTGCTTCTCTCATCAGATACACTGGGCCCACTCCATGCTCTCTGAGTACACTGGAACTCCATGTGTGTTGCTGATGCCTGTCTGCCACTCTTTTACATACCCCACAAAGGCATGGAAGATTTTGGAGAGGCAAAATCCTTCTTTGTCTCCTGACAAGTCTTCACTCAGCAGCAGTGAGGAAGGTCATGGTAGAGGGGCAAGAAGAGATGGGCGTTGAGAGGCTGCTGCTGACAGAAGCACAGCTAGCTCTTAGGGTTCCTGCTCTTCCTTCCCCTTTGCTTCATCTCCTATAGATCAGGCTAGTTAATGGGTATCTCCCCATTTCTCTCAGAAATATTCAATCCCACACTTTCCACTTACTTCCTCTGCAGATCTACGGACAGCCAACTCTTTTCGCTGTGAGTTGCTTGTGTTTATTTTGTTTAAAAAAAAGAGATGTTCTTAATATGATTTTAAAAGTTAATGTATACTTTTATTAAGCCACTCCTTTGTCTTTGAAAACAAAACATCACTGAGTCAAATTCCTAGCCCTGCTCAGGACACCCCAAGAATCACACCATGTGCCTGAAAGCATTGTCCAAATATTTCTTATGCTCTGTCAGGCTTGGTGCTGTGACAACTGCCCTGGGGAGCCTGTTCCAGTGCTAAACCACCCTCTGGGGGAAAAATATTTTCCTGATATCCATCCCTAACCTTCCCTGACTAAGCTTCATGCTGTTTCCTTGAATCCTCTCCCTGGTCACGAGAGTGAAAAAATCAGTGTCTTCCCCTCTGCTTCCCCTTCTGAGGATGTTGAAGACTGGAATGAAGTCTCCCCTCAGTCTTCTCTTCTCCAGGCTGAATAAACCAACTTACCTCAGCTGCTCTTCATACAGCTTCCCCTCCAGTCCCTTCACCGTCTTCTTGGCCCTCTTTTGGATGGTCCTTTATAGCTTAATGTATTTTTTATATTGTGTCACCCAAAAGTGCACATAGGACTCAAGGTGAGACCGCCCCAGTGCAGAGCAGAGCAGAGGGGGACAATCCCCTCCCTTGCCTGGCTGGTGATGCTGTGCCTGATGCGCCTCAGGACAAGGTTGGCCCTCCTGGCTGCCAGGGCACTGTTGGCTCATGTTCAACTTGTCACTGGCCAGGAGACCCAGGTCCCTTTCCACAGCGCTGCTCTCCAGCTTCTCATTCCCCAGTCTGTACACACAACCAGGGTTGCCCCATCCCAGGTGCAGAACTCAGCACTTGCCCTTGTTAAACTTCACACTCTTGGTGATTGCCCATCTCTCTAATTTGTCAAGATCTCTCTGCAGGGCCTCTGCCCTCAAGGGGATTGACAGCTCCTCTCAGTTTAGTGTCATCAGCAAATTTACTTAGTATTCCTAATTCTGCAACATAAACCAGTGTTTTACTTAAAAATATTTTGTGTGGACCCAATTTTGGACTAAAGAAGGTTCATTTGAAGCACACTGTAATGTTAATCCAAGGTGTTAAGGAAAGCGAGGAAGAAAAAAGGGTTAATATAGATATTCTCATGTATTTCATCAGAGTACAGCAGTACAGCTGGAACATTGTCAAGATATGCCATTTTTCAAGCATTTGTACCACAACTGAAATATAATTGAAGTAAATAAACATTTGCCTCCCAGGAATGTTAGGAGATGAACAATTAGTCACATAAGTGCAGTTAGATCCACTGGTGCAATTCAGAGAATCTGCACAGCCATACTCCACTAATAAACCCCTCATTTAAAGGAGAACTTCAGGAATTTCCTGTAGTTTCACTGCGTGAGACTGATGAGAAAGACTTTGATGAAGCCTGTTTGAGCAGGAAATCCTCTTTGTAAATGAGTAGGCCAGAAATGAGTTTGAGGGCCTTTCGGATGACCTTGATGGTTTATGAAACTATGATTCTAAGACATATGCAGGTTAACCACAGGGTAAGCCATGGACTTGATACATACGGGGGTTTATTTCAGAGTTGTTACAAAATTGTGAGGTTTCCATGACCTGATGCAGGCTGGGGAGCCCCGTCCCATGGACCTGCAGGCCCTACATCCAAGGGGCCTGAGCATGTGCTCTTAGCTCCCACTTTCCTTCTCTCTAATGAGAATGGAATTTATTTACACATTCCACCTGTGAGAGCAGAGAGCAATGCTACTTCCCACCATCACCATTTTGTCGGAATCATCCCATTATAAGGTGATGTCTCTGAGACAAAAACAACCTTATCCTAAACCTCCTCGATCAGGTCTTCCAGTGAAAATCCTATAGCTCCAACACCTTCTAAGGCATGACAGTTGCCTTTCACACAGTTGAGCCAGTTATGCCCTGAGAGAAGGGATGAAAATTTTCAGGCCTGCGTTTTAATGTCCTGATACGTCCCCTGGAGGGAAGTTGTCACACTTGAGCCAGTTGTGTAAGAGAGGTATGATAAAAAATATTATCCCACCTCTACAGGATCTGTTTCTTATCAGCCTTCTCCCCCATCTGGCTGAAAAGCCAGCTTGTTGCTAAACAAAGTTCAGTTTGTCACGGTCATCCTCCCAAGGTTGATGTGCAACCGTTCTACACCTTGGCTGTTCTTATGCAGATCAGAGGTTTTGCCACCACACACACAAAAACTCCCTTCCTCCCTTCAGTTTGGGGATGCAAACATGGCCTCAGCAAACCACTCTGTTGCTTTTGCAAATAGCTGATTAAGTTATTAACCCTTAACACTTCAGGCTCTCCCACCAGGCTTATTTTGAATTGCAATTTTATTTTGTAGAGTCTCAGCCAAAGAATTTCACTTTCACTGTTTAAATTGTGGAAGTTGCTGTTTTTTTGAGAATGCAGAATTTCTATTTACTTTAGTTGACTTATTTTAAAGATGAGTAGTCTTAATTTAAGAGTTCAGCCAGCTCAGAATTCACCATAAACCCTAAACACTAAAACTGAAATGATAATAGGGCACAGAAGAAAATATTTGAAATTAGTAAATATAAAACATACGTAAGTACATTTTAATGCATTATTTCAGAAATATAATCTTTAATATAAAAATGATTTCTGAGATCATAGTAGATGTTCAAACCCAAAAATTTTATTTCTCATATCTTTTAATATATAGATCTTAGTGCTGACTCACAAAAATATGCTAATGGGTTTTCAAGACAGCATTAGTTTTAGTACAGAAAATCTCTGCCCACAGATCACGTCATACCCCTATATTTTTGGACTGAGGTAATTCTGAAGGAAAATTTCTCTATTGTGAGGTGGAAATTTCCTTTTGGAGGAGTGCTTGCCAGCTATTTTTAAAGTACTGAGGAAGTTGTAACATTCCATCAGGATGTGATGACACATGACAATATTCTCTTCGTGTTGTGCATGCAGCTCTTATGTTCTGATTAGTTCACATAAGTGTATAAAGTTATGCACATGGTAGGGATAGAACTGATATTTGTGTGAGTAGAGTTTTCAGCTGTTCTCATTGCAAAAGTTGCTTAAAATCTAAGCGACAGAAGTACCAACACATTCTTCCATGACAGTCATCAAGATGCAAGATAAAGTCTTTAAAAAGTGGTGACTCAAGTCCAACAATTTCTCTTAGCAGATAAGAAAGCACTCACTTTTCAATGTAGGTGGGATTTCAGTGAAGAGGTTAGGTTTTTTATTACCTTTTGGTTTCCAAAACTCTTGTGAGATTTAATAGTGCACCAAAACAAGTAAATAATTCTACAGTCAAAAAAATCTCAATACACATAGCTCCAGTACACCTGAGTTTAAGGGACAGTGGAGGGATA
Source organism: Atrichornis clamosus (assembly GCA_013400975.1). Taxonomy (NCBI): domain Eukaryota; kingdom Metazoa; phylum Chordata; class Aves; order Passeriformes; family Menuridae; genus Atrichornis; species Atrichornis clamosus. Next base: position 327,396 of record WBMZ01004648.1, on the reverse strand, counting down.
GGTAGGGAGAAAATGCTTTAAAGTGAATCCAATGTCATGCCATTGAAAACTCTAACAGAAAAAAAAATTCACTTTTTCTTTTTCCATTTTTTCAGACTGCAATAATTTACAAAGCTTCAAATGCCCACACATCTACTAAGCCAGGCCATTTAAAGAATCTAAATAAGCTTGCATGGTTTAAAGCTCTCTGACTTTGAATATTAGCTTTGAAGTCATGCCAAATACTGACTGCAGCAGAGCTGCTTTAGAACAGAATTCCTAACACTAGAATTAGTGTTGGGTGTGTGGCATGCCTGATGATAATCTTGACCACGTTTGCTGTGGACAGCCATCACACATGGTGCCTCTGAGTCAATAATTCTCCTAAGATAAGATTTGGAGCATCCTGGTTTTTTTCGTTTTCACAGATTGGAGTTTTGAACTCTGTCCATTCTGCAATGCCAGCTTGTCTGATCATGTGACATTTTTCCATAGGACAGAAAGATTTCTTGAACATTCCTTTAGTTAATTCCTACTGAAAATAATTGCAGGAGCTTAAGAAAAAAATTAAAATGAAAATACCTCACATATAGGCTACAACCACAATTGTTTTCTCAAATTTCATGCATTTCTAAATTTGCTAGAACTTCAGTGGTTTTTTTTAAAGAAAAGCATAATAGTTATATCAATACAAACTCTTCACTGCATAAAAGAAATAATTTTTCAGGCTACTTCATCATGTGACAGCACACAGTCAACATGTCATAATTTTTTTGTTCTCCATGCTGCAGTGAAGAGTATATGTTTCTGTTACTAAGAGCTTTGGAAGTTACATAGTATGTCAGAGGTAAAAGGAAAACAATACACAAGTAGATTGAGTTTTTTTCTAAAACACATTCACATACATCACTGTCTTTCTAACAAAAGTCTCCTGTCCTGCACTTAGAAAGGTAAACAACAAGATTTTCATTGAATTTAGTGGAGCAGAGTCAAATTTTTCTAGTTCCCCAGAAAAAAATAATTGTCTTTCACTCAAACATTAGTCACTATGAAAGAACAGATAATTTACTTGAAATATGGAACTCTTAAAATGCATTCTTCATCCTGGCTAGATGATTTCATTTAACTTTTATGACACGATTAGTCATCCTATCGTGATGCAGCACAATGTAACTGAGCATATCAGGCATTTTAGATAAGAGTTGCCTTGCAGATAGAGATGTTGGCAATGGTTTCAAAGCACACTCTGTCTTGAATGTAGGTGTAGATTACACAAAGAAGACAAATATAAAAAAGTGGTATATGTATTCTAGGCATTTTGAACCCTATAGGTGAATTTTCCTGCATCACAAATGACATTCCAGACCTACATTTAGAAAGTATAGTGAGGGAAATAAACCCACAATTTTAGCATTGACTCTGTCAAAAAAACTCATATTTCAAAAAACTTTGTTCATTATATTTCTAAGTTTCCATATTTCTATGAAAAGTATGTGTTGGACTTTATTTACCATTGAATTATACATTGTGAGTTGTAGTGCTTGTATGAAGAATGGAAAATATGGCATGTGCATAAACAAATTTTGTAAAAAAAATCAAGAATTATCTAGAATTCTATATTTTAGCCACAAAAATCCTACCATAACCAAAACAAATTTCAATTTAAGAGGAGCAAGCTAGACATATATAGAAGAAATTACTAGATAATCGGAAGCCAGATTATATTGTTCCTTCCACATAACCATAACAACCATTCTCTAAATTTTACTCTAATTTCTGAAGTAAACCCAGATAGATATTCTGTTTTTATGTTCTAAAATTTGCTGATGGAATATGTTACATGATATACCTAAAACATTTACATTTTTACTACTCACACTTTCCTGAATTAGGTTGCACAGAGAATGACAGACACATTAGAACATCAGGCAAAAAAATCAAAACCTGGAAATGCACAAAAATAATCTTTTTTTGTATGATACTTAACATGTTAAACATATCCTCCATTTTGCTAAATCGGTTCTATTTTTGTCATGGATTACATTGGTATTTTTTGTGCATCTATATTTCCACAGGTAAAATAGTCTACAGTCTAAAACAAAAGTATATTATCAATAATTTCCTATTAAAAAAACTAAACAAACCATAACCTATAAAAATATAACGGTTATGAAATGGATATAAAATTTCTGTTTATAAAAAATGCCAACAATGTAAGCCTTAAATTATTCAGCTATATATTTGTTCTGGGTTTAGTCCATTTCATAGTCTTGTATTGTAGCAAAATATTTAACAGTCATAATTAAGAATTATTCTGCTTTCACCTTAGGGAAGAAAGGAAGCAGGATTATATTCATAAAATCATAGAACGCCTTGGATTAGCAGAGACCTTAAAGGTCATCTGGTTCCAACCACCCTGCCCTCGACAGGAACCCCTTCCACTAGATCAGGTTGCTCAGTCATATCCAACCTCATCTTAAACACCTCCAGAGATGAGTCATCCATAACTTCCTGGTGCAACTTGTTCCAATATCTCACCACCTTCACAGTAAAGAATTTCTTCCCCATGTCTAACCTAATCCTGCCCTCTTTTATCTTGATGCCATTCTCTCTTGTCCTGTCACTACATACCTTTGTGAATAGTCTCTCTCCATCTTTTTGTAGGCTGCCTTCAGGTACCAAAAGGCAGCAATTATGTCACCATCACCATGAAGCCTTCTCTTCTTCAGATGGAACAATCCCAATTCTCTCAGTCTTTTCTCATGAGAGTTGTTCCATCTCTCTAATCACCTTGGTGTCTCTCCTCTGGACTCACTCCAACAGGTCAATGTCCTTTCTGTGCTAGGGAAGCCAGAGCTGGACGCAGCACTCCACATGGGATCTCACAAGGGCAGAGCAGAGGGGCAGAATCCACTCCCTTGCCCTGCTGTTTTTGATGCAGCCCAGGATACAATTGGCTTTCTGGGCTGCAAGTGCACATCACTGAGTTTTATTCAGCTTCTCATCCACCAACACCTCCAAGTTCTTCTCAGCAGGGCTGCTCTCAATCTGTTCATCCCCAGCTTGTATTGGTAACATGTGTGGCCCCAACACAGGTGCAGCACCTTGCACTTGGTCTTGTTAAACCTCATGAGATTCCCATGGTCCCACTCCTTGAGCTTGTTCAGGTCCCTCTAGATGGCATCCTATCCTTCAGGAGTGTCATTTGCACCATGCAGCTTGGTGTCATTTATATTTACAAAGAGGATTTTTTCCTATAATTGTAATCTTGCCCTTTATGTTTCTACTGTAACAGGCATTCTAGGGATGATCTTAGATTAGTTTTAAATTGTTTTGTATTCTTCCTTGACATGGCTTTCTATCTGTATGAACAAATTAATATTTTCAAACAAGATATTGCTTTGTGGTATCATAGTAGTGTTTAAATTACTGTGGTGGCCAAAGGATACAGGCAGAACAAATGAGAAGAGAGAGACTGGCTATATGTTAAAAGTATGTTTTGAATTCATATGTCACTGGTGGAGTCATGAGAAAAAAAAATAAATCTAGAAAAACATTACTTTTATGTAACTGAGTAGGTAAGTTGTCATTCTGTAAGCAAATGAAGATTTCCTCTTCACTCTCATTCATCTGATTTTCTTTTAAATTGATTTTCATTCAGCACATTTTCAGTTAAAATAAAAATATTTTTCCTTTAAACTATTAAATTGCAGTATAGAGAGGGGTTTTGACCCCAGGAAAAAAAATTCATATAAAGAAAATAATTCTCATGGATTTTTGGTAATACAGATTTTGAAAATAAAGAGGATTTTCTTTTTTTTAATGTTAATTATTTGGAAGTGTAACAACATTAGTCTCAGGACAGTTACTTGTGTGATGAAAATGCTGTCTCTGTTGAAGTCGTAACTCCCACTGACTTCACTGCAATCAAGAGATCACGGCTGATTTACGTCAGTGTGAGTTGAAACTAAGGCTTCAAGATAGTGTCTGAAATTTGACAAACCAAAGCCAAACAGCTTCACTCAGGCCAAGCTACAAACAGATGTATTCGTTCTTCTGAGTCTTACATGGAAATGTCAAATGTCAGCTGCTTTGTACACTACCATTTGGTAGTCTGGATGGCAGACAGTGTTTCAGAACTTCAACTTAAGAGTGGAACAAGAGTGCTGAGAAAGCAAGCAGCTTCTTTCTTCATGAGAAAAATACATTGAATTCATGTAATCAACCTACATGCATCCTAGACAAAACAACAGTCAAATTAGATGTTGCCATAGATAAGAAATGAGCACCCAGTACCTCTGTTTGTGCTAAATGACTTTCTAAAACTCAACCTCTTCCTTTGGCTGGGGATTTACCACCATGCAATAGGTGGAGAAATAATTATTCGTTGCAGAAAAAGAGCAATGCTTTATTTTTCCTCAAATTTCCTTGACATGATAAGACAAATTTTTCCATCAGAACGCAATCATTTTTTATTGTAATATGGAACTGACATTTTTACTAAATAGTAGTGTGTATGTTAAATTGTGAGTATACACTTATGGGTGTGCATGCATATATCTATATCTATATATATATCTACACGGCCAAATGCAAGGAAAGTTTGCTGAGAAAACCAATCTTTGAAGAGAAACTACTTCTTAAAACTTGTTTGTGTTTATTTTGTAAAATCTTGGGCCAGATTATTTTTCTTCCACACATTGTTTCAACTTCAGTTTATATTGTGGCATTTGTTTGATTTTAATTCTTTAGAGTGATTAATTTTAGCATTCTATCTTTAAAGCTTGAAATATTGCCTTTCTGTGGCCACAGTTTTGCATTTCTCAAAAAAGCCACCCAAATTCAAACAAAAGACCAATGACGTAACATAATTTTCTGAAATTATTACTTGGGGTATAGAAATTATGTTCATAGTAGGATGGTGCCCTTCTTTCTGTACACTGCAGCAGTATGAATAAAACTCAATTATTTATCTGAGAAAAGAACTTCAGGCATTTTTGAAAGGGTATAAGTAAATGTTTAGTATATGTAAATGTACATACAGCCTATTTATCTTGTCTGAGGGGGTTATAACCTTTTTCAGTGGTCTATAGTATTCCATGGAGTGGAAATTACTGTACAAATGTTAAATATATATTTGGTCGATAGCCAAGGTTCTATGTCAGAAAGAAGTCTTGTATCTCCATAATAGTTTGGATCTCAAAGTAGATGCTCAAGAAAAAATAAACACTCACAAAAAGTCCTCCAAATTACTGTCATGATTTTGAGGCCTGATTTCATTTCTTGTCATGATAGCACAACAATAGCAAAATGGAGAATTAGCCCCACATTTTCTCTCTTTAAACTTTCAACTAGATAGGCTGAATCTCTTCCCTCTTAGTACTTTCCACAGGTTTTGAAATGGCTGAAAGTAAATCAGACATCAAGTACTAACCTTTGCCTTCCCAGAGGTACAGTCCTATGAAAAGTTTTGTTTGGGACCCAAGAGCTAAGCATACCAGAAATTACTTCTATCCCTGTGTTATTAGTAAAAGATGTGGCTGTGCAGACAGACAAAAGATTTCCATCAAAGCCAACAAAAAGTAGCTAATCTGCTTTCAAGTTTTGAGCTAAATCCCCCTGAGATGCTGTAGCTCTAGAAAGGGTTGTTGTTTTTCAGGTTTTTTAAGTCTGTTTAAAACTAGTGTGTATATATATATATATATATCTGTATATATATCATAGACTGTAAAATGGGAAGCACTTTTCAGTTCTCTTTTAAAGTGCTTGCTTAATTGATTTTTTGTTGTTGTTGCAAATGGAGATTTCTCTCGAAAACAGCTGCTGTGTTTTTTGTAGAGTCTGTTAAGCATCAACTTTCCAAAAGAGCCTGAGTCTCAGGAGGAGGAAGCAGGGAATCAGAAAAAGCATTGTGCCTCTTTTGTCACTATTCTCTTAGCAGCCTTGAGTTAATGTATGCCTGTTTCTCAGGCAAAAAATGCTCGACAACTTGTCTTTGCTTGAAACGATATTACATCACTGGCTCAATTTTGTAAAAATCAGTCTGCTCAGCTGTGAAAACAGACATGATTTTTCTGTTCTGTGATATATGCAATGAGTTATCTTCATACGCCCAGTACTTGGATGATGGGATTTTAAATGTCAAGAAATAAATGAAAATATCAACAGTTTGGCAAAAGAAAGATTTCTGTTTAATGTGAACCTGACTTTCTGAGAGTCTTTTTGTGAGTTTCTCCTTGAAACCTAGTCAGTGAAGATTAATTTTATATTGAAAAATGACAGTAGATGTGAGTTTGCCTGTGTGTAGTGCATTTCACTGAGGAAAACAGAAAATTGTGAGTGTTTTATTATGGGTACAGTGAGAGGGATACTTAAGGCAAGATTAAGTCTGTTTCATGTTTTAATTTGTAAGAGCAATAAACAATATAAAATTTCAGAGTATTTTAAATTTTTGAGATATTTACCAATATTTAAGGAGATATATTATAAAATTTCCTTATTGAAATGTTGTCCTGTTTTTCCCCCTTAACATTCTTGCATACATACACTCCTGCTCATTCACTCTTAAAATAAACAATTTTATTTTTAATATGTTATTTTAAGAACAGAGAATAACCTGTTCTTCTCTTTCATAAGTAAATTGACCTTATCCCAGGGTTTCTGCCAAAATCCAACTCCTCCTCGTTTGCTATACCATCTCCTGATGCCCAAGCTTAATACAGCATGTCTGTGAAAAGAATTTTTTTAAATATAAAAATATATATGTAGATAATACTTCAGTTTTTTGTGTGAAATTTGACATAAGTTAGGATAATCATGAGAGGTTTTGGGGGTTATGATATTGTTTGTACAGAAAGGACTAAAGAAAGGGCAATAAGGATATTTATGAATGAGTTGGTAAGCAAGGTTTTAGAGAAAACAAGGGTACGTGTAGTTTGGGTGAGCTGTAGACATGAAGTGAGGTGAATGGCAATGCAAGGCCCTGTATATGGAAAGGAATTTCCCTCAAGAGAGTATTTTGCTTCTGCTTCTCTTTCCATTACAGCCAATAGGAAAATGTAAAAATATCCATCATTTTCATCAGAAAGAGTGAAGGGCCCACGCACACTTTTCTTTTCAAGGGAAATGAAGAAAAATGACACTGTTGACTTCCATTCACCTAGCAAGTTAGTTATTTGCCTCAGTGGTTTTTGTGGGTATAGCAATCTGAACCCTCACTTTACGTGTATGTGCACATGTACATATGTGAATAAATGCAGTCACATATACACATGCCAGGCAGCAGTACAAGCCAGCAGTGCTGAAAACACACGCAACCCAGATGTTCCTGTGTTAATTGTTTATTCTGAGTTTGAAGCAAATCTGTTGCAATATTCCCTTCAGATATCAGCACTCTCACTCCATTGTAATATAGAGCAGTGAAGGTCAGTGTTGATAGATTCTTAGTGTGTTTTGAAAAAGATTAATGCTTAGCAATGAACTCTGTATGAAAGGTTTCCTTTCAAACAACATCTTAGGATCACTGATTCAGCATAAAAGATGAACTTGTATCATAAAGGTCACAGTTAACACTGCATTTGGCTGCAAGGTCCCTGGTTTAATATAAGTTGAATTAGATCCCATTTTTTTCTCCATAACACAAATTTAAGACTAACCACCACTGAAGCAAGAAGGTTTTTCATCTGTTACTTAAGACACTGACAAGCATTAAATTCCTGGAGGGGTCCTTCACATCGACCACTCAACTGATAAGGAATTGCTTTATTTTTCAGTCAAATATTGCAAAAATTTTGATGTGGCTAGCATTCAACAAGGACAAAGTGTTTGACTCTAGGATAGTGGGGGGCACCTCTCTCCATCTGGAGTAAAGAGGACTAAGCTCTCTCCTGGAGTTGGGCTCCACAGGCAGTCACAACTGGAGGAGTGGCTCTTCTCGAACAAAGCTTTTGTTCCAGAACTTCTATTCTACAAAGGACTGAAGTCCAAATCCCTCTGCTCACAGGCTGGGGTTGAGTCCCAGTGTGAGTTTTCACTGCCTAATTAGATATATCAAAGTAAGACGTTCAAATCTGAACTAATCTATCTAGTTTCCCTTTGTAGTTAGTGGTAAGAGGATGGGGCTTCTGCTGATTGTCCCAGACAGCTATTCTAGAAGATATCACTGGATGTGTCTATTTCACTATGGATTATATAGTCAGCCTAGGGTATGCACTTCAGTCTTACAAATGAAGCTTTTATTTGCCAGAGGTAGGACAGATGAATCCCTCTCCAAGTCTCTAAACAAAATGATAAATACCCTAGGAGAGTGGGTCTTGGTTAAACCTGTTTCAGTTTGAATTAAAAAAAAAAAAAATCACATTTCGGGACAAAAAAATAGAAGGCAAAGGAAATATTTCCTTACCAATTCATTAAGTCATCGAAAGCAGGAGTGTCAGCTCAGCACATGTTCTAATGAATATGTATGTCAGGAAGAATAAGAGAAGAAGGAGATGTTGACAAAAGCTCACTTAACAATATATAAGAGCCCAGTATGCTTAAGGCTGCAGGTACCTACAAACCAAATTCGGGAAAGAAGGATGATGGTTTGACCATTACAGTTAGTCGTAAAAGATGCTTTTTTCTCCTAATCATGCACAGATAGAGTAGGCCCTAGAGGGTGTTCATGATAACAAAACTCTTAAATTTATTTCCAGATCTGATGATGGGATTTGAGTCAGACATCAGCTGTCACTGCACTGTCAAGAACATTCTGTCAACGTTCAGGTCAACAATTAAATCCTTGAGATATTTATGCTGCTGGGAGAATTAGGAGTTACAGAGATTATGTTGTGCTTTTGCAAATCTAGCATTGAAAGGGGAGTATGTGATAAAACAGATGGACACAAAGAGCTTCAAGGACCACCTTGACTTGTGGCATTTTAGCAAGACTCTGTTGCACAGACCATAAGTTTAGCTCAATGATAATAATTTGAATAATAATTTTTCTTCTTAGTCTTTCATGTTCACTATGCAAAACTCTCCCAAAGGGTGAAAATGCTGTATAATTTCTTAACACATACCTAAAGAAGGATTTCTTACAGCCACTAAACAAACATTTTGTTGTTCTCCAGCTTTTACATTGCAGTGTAAAAGGTCTATGGAACGTGTTGCAGAACTGTGGTCCACAAGCATCAAGAACCTAGTCATAGCTTTTCAAACAGAGGTTCTTGGTAGTTGATTGAAAGAAGGGGTCCTGCAGAGAGTGATTCATCTAGTTCATCTCCAGATAGATGTATAAGTTAGTTGGGTAAATGACCGTCTAGAGAGTCTTTTCTCTTTCCACTAAATCACAGAAGTTTAGAGGATGACCTGAGCTTGCATGCCTAGGCCTTCCTGTGGTATAAATGTAGATGAGGTTAATCCCACTCAGCCTGTCCAGCATTCCCTCAGTCTCTCTGAAAAGACAGGTTTTCTGATTGACTTTTTTTTTGTTGATGTTGTTCGGGAGGATGTTTTGTTTGTTGTTAGGAGGAAAATGGGGAATATGATTACAGTAGCTTCTTGGTTTGTGTTTTGATTGTTTTTTCCCTAAAAAATGTACGTAAATAACTGCTTTGATAACTTTTTGTCCCCCTATTCCCTACGTTTTATACGCAAGAGTAATTTTGATTTATTGGCAGTAGATAAATTTTCAACTGTATCTTCTACCAGCAATCCTGACTAACTGGAGAAATTCCATCTGACAGGAAATTAGCAAATGCATCACTCATCTATAATAAGGGTTGGAAGAATGATCCAGGCAACTTTAGGTCTGTCAGCCTAACTTTGGTTCCAGGAAAGGTTATGGAAGAGATCATCCTGAGTGCCATTACATGGCACATGCAGGATAACCAGGAGATCAAACCCAGCAAAAATGAATTTATGAGACGCAGGGCCTTCTTGACCAAGCAGATCTCCTTCTATGACAAAGCGATTGACTAAATAGATGAGGGAAAAGCTATGGATGTTGTGTAACTAGACTTCAGTAAAGCATTTGACACCGTGTCCCACCACATCCTCTTAGAAAAACTGGCTATTTGCAGCTTGGGTGGGTGGATTTTTCAACAATAAATTGTGTGGGAGTGTTGATCTACTCAAGGGGAGAAAGGCTCTACAGTGGAATCTAAACAGACTTGATCAACAGGCCAAGGACAACTATATGAGTCTCAATAGGATGAAATGCCAGGTCCTGCACTTGGGTCACAGCAACCCCACATAGTGCTCCAGGCTGGGGGAGGAGTGGTTTGAGAGCTGCTTGTCCGAAAGGGACTTGGGGTGCTGTTTGAAAGCCTGCTCAATATCAGCAGTGTTCTGCCCAGGTGGCCAAGAAGGCCAATGGCATCTTGGCCTGTATCAAGAAGAGTGTGGCCAGCAGGACCAGGGCAGTGATCATCCCCCTGTATGCCGCACTGGTGAGGCTGCACTTCGAGTGCTGTGTTCAGTTCTGGGGCCCTCAGTTTAAAAAGTACATTGAGGTGCTGAAGTGGGTCTAGTGAAGGACAACAGGCCTCATGAAAGCATTAGAGAACATGTTTTATGAAGAACAGCTGAGGGAGCTGGATTTGTTCAGTCTTGAGAAGAAGAGGCTCAAGGGGGACCTTATCACTCTACAACTAGTTGAAAGGAGATTGCAGGGGCTGGTCTCTTCTGCCATGCCTGCAGTGACAGCACTGGAAGGAGTGGCCTTAGCTGAGAAAGGGGAGATTCAGATTAGCTATTAGAAAAAAAAATTAACTGTTAGGGTGTTCAGACATTGGAATAGGCTGCCCAGGGAGGTGGTGGAGTCACCATACCTGGAGGTGTTTTAGAGGCATCTGGATCTGGTGCATGGTGATACGGTTGAGTGGTTCAGTGATAGTGCTGTGTGGATGGTTGGACTTGATGATCTTGAGGGGCTCTCCCAACATTGATGATTCTATGATTCTATGATTCTAGTGTTAAATATGGTAAATTTATCAGCTTTCACCATATATTTCCTGAGCTTCAGACATGTTGAGTCCAGACTACAGAATGTTTGACTATTTCCACATTTCTATTAAGGTGAAAAGCAAGTAATTCCTGAGAAAATCACCTTCCTAGAGAAATAAAAAATCCAATAGACAAATACCATGCTAACAAGTTCATAGTAAAAATGGATCCAAACACAGACTTTGAGTGTGTATGTCCACAATAATAAGTTCTGGAAAAAAAATTGAATTAAGAATTTATAGTTAAACAGCTTTTCAACTTACTGTTACAGAAAACATAAATTATGCACTTTGTAACCATCTGTAATGTCAGTATAAGCAGCTGCTACCAATTTATTGTATAGTGTTCTTGTACACATCATTTGCTTTGGAAACTGCTTTCAGTTTCTAGAACTATGTGTTGGTGGTTTGATTTTATTTTTTAAAATGCATTCCATAATTTACAAAGATATAACTAGTTAGTAGTAATAACTTTACACTAAGAGTGGTTTTGTGGTAGTTATTTCCTTTTTGCCATCTTCTATAAATTTTTTTTGATATGTTAAGTACACGAGAGTGGTGTTTGAGTATGTATATATGTGTACATTTACAAGCTGGCATATTCTGACACAATTTGCTTTCCAGATATTTGTGGAAACTGGTTGCTAATCACATCTGTTAGTCTGACTTTACATCATTTTGATGTCTTATCCTCTTATGATAATTTCCTAACTATGGAAAATACAGTGCTTAAAAGAATAAAAATGCTCAAGGGAGCAGATGTAAAACCTGTTTAGAAGATAGTACTTCAGGAAAAGTTGAGGAGGAAGGAAGACATAATTACATTGCAAGCAAAAGTTTCAGTGATCTCAGTTGCAAAGTTCCTCAAAGTTTAGTAACACAGAATTTTTATGGTTTTTTAAGGCATCAGTCATGTTCTCACATAATATTTCAGGGGAATTCATACTCCAGGCTACAATGGTGGTTAGATGTTAGCCCTGATTCCTGGTTGTCACAAGCAAGGAAAACAAGCTTGTATTAAGCAAAAGGTTTAAGACAGCTTTTCCTGGAATGGTACATTACTCATAGATACTGATGGATAATAAAAGATAATCCTGACTTGGAAATGTAATCGATTCACTCCATTCTTGATCAAGGAGTATAACATTATGCTCTTGTTGTTTGACATAAAATTAATAGATGGACTGGATAAATATTCTGTTGTTTTCCTGGAACACATCAAGAATGTTCATCAGAAACATATTCTGTACAGAGTCAGCCTTATACCTTTGTGGCTCTGTGAATTGTAGCTGCTCCAGGCTATTAAATATCAGCCTTCACATTCTTTCATTTTGCAGTCAGCAAGAAATGTTTTGAAAAAAGGTGTTATAATAGATGAGAGAACGTCAAAAGATGTCTTTCATTAACTTTTAGAAAGTTCACAATTTAAATCATTGGAACCTATTTTTAATGTAATATTTTTTTCTTTTCTATTGTACTTTCATTAGGAAAGCGTCTTCTGTAAATGTGATAATTATTTTCTTACACAGTGTGCTCCTTTTGCCTCATTTCTCTGTCATTTGTCTCTGTTCTTTTTTTATTTTATTCTCCATATTTACTATCAGATTTTATTTTTATTTTCCCCTTTTTCTTACATTTCAAGCTTAGGTTTTACCTTCTAGTGATGGATGGATTTGGTGCTTGGGCACAGTTATTTATCTTGGAAGTTATTCTTCATCTAAATAATACAACCTCGCATAAATTATCTCTTAGAATTTGTAGAAAATAAGTACTTGGTGAGTCAATACTTGAAATCACCATTCTCAGAAGTCTGTGATGTTGTTAGTTGCTTATATATTTCTTTCCTTTCAGAATCATCAAAGCTTACTGAGTGAAAAAAGTAAAGATCCATTGACTTTCAGTTGTGCTGGGGAGTTGTTTGGCTGGTTTGGAAGTGGGTTTTTTTTTGTCTTCAGGGTTTCCAAGGTGATAAATTTCACAAAGAGTAAATGTTTTACAGAAATAGTAAACCAAAGGAGAAAGAGCTGATTGTTGTTCTTAAAATAAAATAGAAAAACAACGACAGCAATTTGAGGAAAAAAAACAGAAAACCCACAAAAAACCAAACAAAATATTAATCTCGTCCTGAAGGTAGCTGGCATTTGGACTTCCTTTTGTCATTTTCAGAATTTTAGTAATTTAAACTATTGGTTTCCAGGAGAAAAGAAGGTGTTTCCAACACTCTTGTACATCCCCTCTGTGTTATGCATTATCCCCAACAGAGAGGAAGGAAAGGAAAGGAAAGGAAAGGAAAGGAAAGGAAAGGAAAGGAAAGGAAAGGAAAGGAAAGGAAAGGAAAGGAAAGGAAAGGAAAGGAAAGGAAAGGAAAGGAAAGGAAAGGAAAGGAAAGGAAAGGAAAGGAAAGGAAAGGAAAGGAAAGGAAAGGAAAAAGATAAGAGAAAAGAAAGAAAGAAAGAGAAAGAAAGAAAATAAAATCTGAAATAAAAATTTAGTTGGAATTTTTGTAGGTATTTTACATGGTGAAAAATAGTATTTATTTGTTTTGATAAAATGGGCATTTATTCAAAAGTGACAAAAGTTGAGACATAAATCTTCCTTTCTACAGGTGTTAAATATGTAAGGAAAAACTTAAACACCAGAAATATTGGCATTCAAATATTACCAGAGGAAAATAAAATAAGGTCAAATGAAATTTGAAGTTCCTTTTTATAGTTATGAAATTAAGTATACACATAAAATGCACATACATCAGAAAAGGGTATCTGGAACTAGGTTGAAAAGACACAATAGTTCTTGCTATTCCTCCTCTGTTCAAGTTTCTCCATGACCTTCAATGAGCCCTTCATGCTCCCTATCAGCAACACAGAGACGATATTTAGAGAAGAAATCTGCAGCTACAGCACTTCAGCTGTTGGTCGCGTCCTAAGGATTCCCAGGCTGCTAGTGATAATAACTGTGGGAACACACCACTATGATGAGACATTAAGCTCATCCCCTGTCTTTAAAGTTCTGGTGCATGTCACTTTTTGTGAGAGGTGTTAACAGCTGAGTCCTAGCTATGCTCTGTCTCTGTTTAATGTTCTCCCAAATCCACTTGCAGCTGGATAAAGAATTTATTTCCTGTGACCCCTGTGTGGGGGCAGAGTATGATACTGAGCTGTCATCATGTTCCTTTCACTGGAGTGTGGCATCTGGATGCGGCCTTGGGTCTTGTCAGCTCTCCTGTGTGTGGTGTGTGTGCATGTGCACATGTAGGCAGGCACCTCTGCAATTTGATTCCTTGCTCCTTTACAGCTTGAGCAGTCATTTGCTTTTCTATAAAACAAAATCAGAGTGGGGAAATAATTCCTGTGGAAATATCTTTTTCTATAGATGGAAACAACTGTATTTAGGGTAAGGCAAAGGAAAAGTCAGGCTAGATACTCAGAAGTATTTCATGAAGGCCATCACTATATGTGCATAACATTCTTCATGGAAGGATTGTGGTTTTTCTTTCGTAATACTTTTTTTGAGCCCATGCATTGCTACCAGCCTACTGGCTGCAAAACATTGCTGTCATTTTGTGTTCTGGAGCCATACAGAAGACTTATTTCAGGATATCTACAAGAGACTTCACTGTTCTTTTTGTTTGTAGGTTTTATTAAAGCTAATCTAAAGCAAAAGTTAGAGGCTGCAAGATATTTTGCATTGCACTTTGATGTACTGTCTCCTACAAATGTTGCAAAGAATCAAGGAATGAGTAAAACAAATGAGATACAAACATAGTTTTGAAAATTAATCATGAAGAAAATGCCAGTATTCTTGATAACTGAGCTAATTAACAAGGGATGAAAGAAAAAGATGACAAGATGGAAAAAACTATGTCAGAGACTCAGTGTAAGTACATTGCTTAGCTAAGCAAAACCCCTTTTAAATGGAACAGTAAATATTAGCATGCCTTCAAAGAACAATAATAAAAATTTCCGAAGCACAAGATTGTTCTCAGTAATTAGAAGCATAGATGTCATTTGCTTCAATCTTCTAATACTCTTTTCAAAAGAGTAATTTTTTCAGATAACTGAAAGCATTAAGAATTCTGATAGAGCATAAGAACATTGCTGTCACACAGGTTCACCATGGCTATTCAATGGCTTCATTGAACTGAACTTGAACAGGAAATTTCTAGTAAAGAATGCTTAAGTGTTCAGAACTAAATAAATTGACTTTTCATTTAAATTTTGTGCAAATTGTTTTTTCCCAAAAAAAAAAACTTTAGCCTTTTCACTTTGCATCTCAATTCTTATTCTGGAAAAGCATCCATCTTTATCCCCCTCTTGACTTCCCATTTAGCTGCTAGTGGAGTCCATAAAGCCCATTCTCTACTGCCTAGACTGTAAGACCCTGCATACACAGGGTGCTGGAGCTGAATCCTGACAGGGGTTAATTAGTTACTTGAAAGTCTTGTTCAAGTTAAAATTTCTAAGAGTTTCAAACTGTGCCAGGAGAAAAGATTTCTTCTCTAACAAGAGCATGATCCTTTAGTTTCAGACCATGCCCAGGAAGAAAACAACCTGCAAAACAACAAACAGTCTGACAGATTACATAGCAGTGCAGACCTGGACATATACATTATGGGGGTGGTCACCAGAAAATGCAGCATATTTCTCTCTCTCTTCCAATAAATATTTGTATATTATGTCTTAGCTTATTTGTATATTATATCATAGCTCCAAAAGAAGATTAGAAAGTTTGATTTGTACCACATTAGAAAACAGACCACAGTGAAGACCAATAAATATAAAATACTCTGGATCAAAAAATTCACCCTTTAGCTTACTCAGGTCAGTCTTGTAACAGAGATGTTCTTGAAGTTTATATCAATTTTCTGCATCCACACAAGGGATTTAAGTTTCCTACATCACAGTGGGTAACCTGCCAAGCTACTACCTGTTCCTTCTCTTTCTCTTCAGATTTTTATTTATTTTGTACTTTTGTCTTTTCTCAAAGGTAAGGGAGTAAAACACATGACTTGACTTAACAATGAACTTTGAACAGGAGCTTAATTCCAGATTATGATTCATAGTTCAAGAGCCCAAGAGAAGGAACTGCATATAATTTCAGAGATGTTTACTAATCTCTGTGTCCATTTGCCAGGTTATTCCCTAACTTTCCTCTGCACATCAGTGATAATTAGCTCAAATAAGGCCTTACTTAGATAGTTTCTAAAAATTATTTCCTCAGACATATAAATCTGGTCAGCTAATCTAGAGTTAACTGAAGGTTAGGCATGAATTTTTGCAATAAATATGTTTCATGATCTGCCTCATAAATCACAAGGTCAAAAACCCTCCATAAGTACTCTCACCTAAATCCAAGGAAACAAAGAAGGAGGATAGTCTAGGGACTTGCCAAAGAAGTATTCTCCATGCGATGTAAACACCTCTGTATGTTTTATTTCTGTAGTGTTCAGGGAAATTCATCTTTACTCCAAATTCCGCAGCTGTGTTAATGAACTTGGACACACCAACTATTTGCTTGGCCCTGCTTTTAAGAGCACTGTAGTTTGAAAGTATTTTCAGTCTAAGGGAATCTTCAGTAAATGCACTAGAAGAACAACTCATTCTTCATCCCTTACAAATATGTAATGGTGGGCCTGATAAAACTCTTTTTTGCTTCTGTTCAGAAAGGAGGCATTCACACTGGAAGAATATGTGGTACAGTTTGACTGATAAGTACATCACTCTGTTTGAATCGTTTATTTTCCCTCTGTTGTAAAGGGCTCAAAGGGGTAGATACTTAGCCCCTACAGTAATAGTACTGTGGTTGGGAGGCTCCTTGCAAGGCAGGCGGAGTCCTAATTTCATTTACACTGCATGATTTCAGTGTTCAGTGCGAAAAATAATAAGCCAGTTCTTATTTTGAAAATCCAGCCTATTAAGTGCATGTCAAACCAAGATGAATATTTTCAAATATGTTCTGTATATGTTTTGGACTAAGAAAATGTATTTTAAAGCAGGACAAACAAATAAACTTGCTTTTCAAAGCATCAATCAAATATGTAACAGAAAACAGAAATAAAACATAACTTTAATATTTGTAATACAGAAAGCCATACTAAAATATGTATAGTGTGAAAAGAACATTTGCATATTTCTTCAATGCAGTGTGCAAGAGAGATTTACTGAGAGATGAAAGAAAATGTACTACATGATACTAAAATTCACTTTTTCCCATAATGGTTGGTTCTCATAGAAATGTACTAGCTGCTGAGGCTGGCAGACTTTTAAAATTCCATGCCTGCAATTCAGAAATAATTTTTGGAAGGGAATAATTGAGAGTATGACACTTTGTCTACAAATATGTCACTATGTGTTTACTTCACCGTGTGTCGATTGGATTAGTTCCTTATTCAGGGAGAAGAAGCTGAATCAGCCGTTGCAGATTGCCTGCTGCCTTGTCTGCCTCTGCAGCCTGGAAAGGACCCCTCCTGCTACCAAGGAAAGCAGGGAGTAAAAATCCAAATACCATGCCCTTGACTTGGTTATGGAAAAAACAAGTTAGTAATAAATTAAAGGGGCTTCTATGGAGACAGCTGTTAGCTGTCTGCCTCAATTTACCCATTTTCTGCACAATAGTTTGTGTAGGTGTCGGAGGAATCTCAGTAGTTCACCAATTACTGGAAAACTCTTTGAGTTAAATGTTTGGCTGAATGATGGCTGGATGTTTTTTAATTCTGCTTTTCCCTCTGCAAACAGCTGATGCCTGCATTAAGCTAAGATCAAATGAAAAATGTATTCAGCATTTCAGAGATACCCAGAAGCAAAATAGCAATATCAGGAGCTAAGCTTTCTTATGCTTCCTTTGTATATGTCAACTTATATTATCCTGGGTGATGTATCATCCTTCCCAGTGTACTTAATATTATAATGAAAGAGGATCATTAATATGGAAAGTCACAAGACTATTTCTTTCATATGCAAAATAAATCACGTGCAACCACACCTCCGATGTGAACTTTTGAACGTGAAAGCTGTAAAAATTGCTTTTTAAACAGTCCCGAGTGTTTCGATATGGTCTGCTACTGTTTTTTCTCAACAGATGAAAAATATCCCTGTTCATGGTCAGAAATTACCACACTAACCTGTGATAACTGAAGGTATACATGGCCCTTTTCTTAAATGTTTGTTCTAATTTCTTTTAGTATGAGGATGCAACTTGAAAGTAGAAAACTCAATAGAAATATTCCCTACTATCCTAGGAGGGCTAAATCTTAGTGAGAAAAAAGAAATTGTGTCTCTCTTACGGTGTCTTTGTCTTTAACTCTCTCTAAGGAAAAAATCCTTTTATTTTTCTAGTTGTGACTTTTTTTGGTCTCTTTTATATTGGCATCTCCATGTTATTATGGGGATTTTTCCCCTTTTTTGCTGTTTTTTTTTGTTTGCTATTTTGTTCAATTTTTGTTTATTTAATGTATATATATTTAAGAGAAACAGAATGGAAAATGAAAAAGGAAGGAGAAAAAACAAATAAAGGGGCATAATTAAGCACTGACAATATCATGCAGACTGTAGGTAGTGCTACCAGCTCCAAGAGGCTAAACCTTCTTCCTTAGAATCCAGTTAGTATTAGAGATTTCTGTGTCAACAGAGTAGTATTTTGCTTTTTCATTATGATTTTAATTTTGGGGATTTGTTTTGTTTGGATTTTTGTATGTGGTTTTGTTTGTTTCTCTGTTGCCAGTTAAATTCTAAATAAAATACTCAAATTATATTCAGAGGAAGAGCAGTTTCATTCCTTATCCCAGATATTTCACCTGAACTCCCCTGAATGGAGAAGCCAGGATAAGGTCACCTTCCTCTCAGCTATTTTATGACAGTCTCTTTAGGAAAATGTTTCACACTAGTGAGGACTGCAAACATTTTAAAGAAAAATCCAACCCAATCATGAAATCTGCTCCATAGATCAAGGTAGATTAAGGTTAACATGCTAGGATGTGGCTACAAAATCTTTATGACAAGCGGATAAAAAAGACCAACCTACTATGAAAGAAAGGGAAAAGGAGAGGTGAAGGGAGGGGATGGGATGGGAGGGG